>CAJDSM010030097.1:0-10887 GCA_903981925.1 Ostrea lurida
ACTGTTTTATTACCTAATTATTTATAAAGAAGTCAAATGCATTTTTCATTAAAAAAAATATTCATACCAAAGACTAAATACTAATTAGAACAGGCTTTAATACATTTATGAATTACTTACATCAGTATAATAATTTAGACGCTGAACATAGAAAGACAGTAAGTTTGTCAAGAATCGTTTTTGATCATCAGTGTTATATTGCGATGGTTGAGAACTAGTTGGCTCTCTAGTTACGTCCAAATTACGTGTTGGTGCGTCACAATAGAGGTATATTTAATTGTCAAACCTGCAAATATTTTTGCGTACGGTTTTTCACGTATAGCGAGTCAATGTAATCAAGATATACTGTCTAGAGAATCACGGTCAGAGAGGAGGTAGACTTTAGTCTTAATACTGTTTACGGATCCCTATTTTAGGAGACGTAATACCAGAAATTCACGTTCCCAGCGATATGAGCAGTCAAAATGCAACAGTAAAACAATTATAGAATACATTTGTACCAATTGGGGAAAGAGTAAGGTGGGATAATATACAATTAAGGTTCCAAATGGAATGGGAGCTTTGAGGTACAGGGGCCAATAAAGAATTGTACCCAATTAGGTTATTGTGGGGATTAGGACCAAGGTTCGGGAAAAACAACACCTGTTGCACCAGCAAAGGACCCGCAGGCTCCAGGGGAGGCATACTATGTTACTGCTTAGATACATCCACGCGATATCGGGGCCGAGAGAACCAATATTAGTATTAGACTGTTTGGACCCTTCAATATCACTCCATTGGTTAAGGTATATTGGGGTGTTTTATTAACTGTTACCTTTAGATATTTATAGATATTTTGGCACAACGGTCAGAGAAGGGGCATCAGTCTTCCTCGGAATGACATGTGTGAAGGAAGACCATAATATAATATCCTTGAGGATAGAGTAAAACGCGTGCAATATTTAATGCAGAGAAGAAAGAATGGACACTTAACTCGCTTTAGACTTATTTCAGCTGCTTGAAGATGTGTATATTTTTTGAGAAACAAACGATACACATAGAGTCAGTAGTTCGTTTCAAATCGTGATCAACATGCAATTGTGCATGGGGACATATTAGGTGTGAAAACTTATTTCATAAGATTTACACGCGCTCTGCATCAAAATTAACGTTGTTTGCCTATCGCGCGCTCAGTCGCATCTAATTAGGGAGGAGTTACTCATTTATGAGCGAACACAGAATATTAACAGATTTTAACGTGTGCGATCATGACTGATTAAGCGGACATAAGTACAAAGTTGTGCCGTTGTTCCGCTGGGAGTATATAGTGAGTACACAGTGCTTGAAACTGCTCTACATACGTTGCGAAACGTTAAATCTGTCTTATAGCCAGTTTGACGTTGGATAACGTCAACTCCTATGAGCGTATATATATATTATTCGTCTACTGACAACAACGCTTGGCCTCAGTATGGAAAGCATGTCTGAAGTGTCCTTATAATTGCCTGATATATTGTAAATAGTAATTACATAAATTACTAATAAAAGTGACAGCTTAGGTTGTAATATGATAACCCATGAAAATTATATGTCATTTAGTTTAAATGGTCACAGACATATATAATATGAAAATTAGACATGAAGTTTTTTCATCCCTACACTTTTGAATAAATAATCGTTCTTCTGAGTTTATCCAGTATGTTACTTGGAAATACTCATAGTTTCTTCTTGCATACAAGATTGGTTTCTGTCATAACACTGGGATGTCAGCTTTGTATATCGTCGAGTCACACCACCTCCTCTAATTCTAGTCTTTAATGAGTCTGTACTCACATTTTCTATCTTCTTCTCTAATGAATCATACGCTACTACAGTCACTTAGGTCCAATATTCGGTTGTAGTTTTGTGTTTACCCCTGGCACAGTCCTATTCCGATAGTTCTACTTAAATATCTTGCAGATGCCTATCTCAAGTGTGCACTTAAGGTATGGGTTGGAATCTATGTGCATAAGCGATACATGCGGAGGGAGACAATGGATCTGAATCCTGTATGTTTCGACAATATCGTGATGAACTGTATACACATCAAATAATCACTGTATTCAAGGGGCAGTATATAGGCATTACTAAGTGTATTGTGTCATAAGACCTTATAAATGTGACCTAGTTCCGACTATAGGCGTCAGTATATAAGGCTAGTATAAGAACAAGCGTGGCGTTCCGTCCCTTGCATACGGCGATGACTTACTCGCCAATGACGGAGAGTAGAGCTGACAGTAGGTTACAGTCACTAGTCAGTATTTTATGTTAGTTATAAAAATTTTTCAATAATCTGCTACATGTTCTAGATATCCTGAAAATCATGCATGTGTTGTGACTAGAATAATTCAGTGAGTGAAATTTGGAACTAAACTTTTTTATTTGTCGCACAAATATTCTGTTATATATAAATATCTTAAGTGAATGTACACTGTCTTATATTTTTTCGAGACCTACGTCCAAAGATGTTCAATTAATACTGAGTAGTATAAATGTACACATTGGTGCCATTGTTCCTATTACAGTACTTTGCATAATCAGTCTAGCGATGTGGTCATCGACTCTTTTTGAAGCAAATAATAACTGCGCCAAATAAATGATATGAACTATAGTTAATATGTCAAGATAAATATGGAGCACCACCTATAGGTAACCTCTTCAAATGGAAAACTCAAAACTATATGTCTTCCACTCCTCGATGAGCCTGATTATGTAGCCCATTACACATATCATAGCTGAGAGATGCAAAAACGTGCCAGCATTATTCAGATTGGTTAGAATAATTGTTCATGAGCGAACACGAGATGACTGGAATTGACTTGCGCCGTATTAGCAAACACTAATAGGTCCCTGTTCAAATGCATTCTAATGATCAGTCAGTTGACCCCCTATATTACGATTGTTAGGGACTAGTTTCATAGTAAACAAAGCAGCTGGGATATGTTCAGATTAGAGCTTATCTGGTATCAAGTACTGACATGATCATGGTACGCTAAAAGCCTAACGAAGGATGTACCCGAAATCAACTATTAAGATGCATTACACGTAAGTAAACAATACATGTGATTATTTGATACACTTTCATAAACATTTTTAACTAATATAAAAAACTGAAGATAAACGAACAGTGTATCAATCTCATTAAGTCCTAATCATTCGGGAGTACACTTAAAAGTGATGTGTACTATGTGACAACCTAGTATCGCTACTCTGGATATGATAAACGTGGGATTAGGTGCTTCGGGTAGGAGTAAGGTGTTTCATGGTAATAGTCAAGCGACGCCGTGTCGGCAGCCATGACGGTGACGCTCGTCTGATGTGAGGCTGGCGTGGAGGTGTTACACGAGTGTGACCAGGGTAAATCCTCCCCGCGGGTAGGATGAAATTTCTGTACGTATAAAATCAGTAGTAAATTCTCGGGATGAAATCATCCGATAATGTCTTCCAGTAACAATTGGCTTATGTGAGAGTGATCATAATAACACATGCAGCAAATTTGAAATCATGTGGGAGCCAGGCGCAAATAGTATTTTTAGGGCAAACTAAATTTGGCCTAAAGACATGATTGATTATTTGGATCTCTGAAATACTCCATGAGAGTAAATTAGATGACTCGTGTTGGAGAAACTGCAACGATATTGTTTATCATACAGTTTCATTTAAACACTGGGATTTATTAATCAAGTCCATAAAAACGTTATACATAATTGTTTTTTTAGTGAGAGATTATATATCTGTTTTCAGATGATTAGATATAACCGGTTAAATTCTACTGTCCAATCCATTTTTTCATTCAAGAAACACACACAGGTCATTCTAAAACTTATGGCTCTGTATTATAATTATTTTAGGCTATACGAGCCAGCCTTGTAATGGACAAACTGTCGATCGGCTGTGATAACTACAGTTTCCATATCAATAATGCCAGATGTCAACTTTCCTTTTTGTAGCGTAGTAGCGACTTAAATATTTTAATAGGAAAATTTCTGTCACATTTTTCTCAGGAACCACACAGCGGGGCCGACTTCTGAGTATTACTCGAGACACATCATTGAACGCATTATGCACGCCTACGTGACAATGTTATCATGCTACCAGTTTCGCATCGCCGCAATTCAACTTCCTGTTTGACGCGAACTTAAAAATATTTTTACATGGAAGAAATTTCTGTCAACATTTACCTCAGGACGACCGACGACCAAGGCCAACTTCCTGATATTTGGCACACGGAGCATCTAGTATGGACAACTGATCCTGATATGTAAACGCAGTTAGTGTTCGACCAATATTTGACACTAGCATGCGCTCAACTTCCTAGTAGTTGAACAGGCGAATGAATTAAAATTTATATACATCTTGTTTCAGACACTATTCGGCAATAAAATATTCTCTGTCACATCTTTTTTCAGGGAACAACACACAGTTGCCAGTTGGGACACTGTAGTGTACTTGGCAGACAAAGAGAAAGCACTTTCACGCTATGGACAGATAATCCTTGGTGGAATTTCGATTGGGAATTTCAAAACGCAGTTTCCAATCTGGGGGGGGTAAAAGATCACTGCTATAACTCAAACTTCCTGTTTGACGCGACTTAGAATATTTTATAACATGGAACAATTTCTGTCAGACATTTTCTCAGGAACGACACGGACCAGCTTTCTCATATTTGGGCCACCAGAGCATCAGTATGGACATCACTGTATCGTGTAAACGCACAATTTTCCAATCTGCCACAAATGTCCATTTCCTGTTTGGACCAAGCGACTCATAGAATATTATTTCACATTGTTTATAAATTTCGATACATTTTTCTCTGGGAACACACAGACAGATTCCTCATATTTGGGCACAGAGCAATTGGTATGGAAACTGTATGTGTAGGACAGTTATTCACAATCTGGCACGCATAGTCAACTTTCCTGGTTTGACTGGCGACTTAGAAAATATTTTTAAACATGGAAAATTTCTGTCACATTTTTCTTCAGGAACTTAACACACAGGCCAGAATTCCTCATATTTTGGCAGCAGAGCATCAGTAATGGACAACTGTATTCGTGTAACGCTGTTCCAATCTGCCGCATGTCATAACATATACCCCTGTTTGACTGCGACTTAGAAATATTTTTAACATGGAAAACAATTTCTGTCACATTTTTATTCTTCAGGATACCAACACAAGGCCAAGATCCATCAATATTTGGACACAGCAGCATACAGTATGCGACAACTGTATCGTAGTAACGCTGATATTCCAAATCTGCCACATGTCCATTTTCCTGTTTTTGACGCGACTTGAATATTTTTCAGCATTGTTTAAATAAATTTCTGTCACATTTTTCTCTGGACACCGCAACAGGCCCAGTTTCTAGATATTATATGGCCACAGAGCATCAGTAATGGACAACTGTACGTGTAACACAGTTTCCAATCCTGCCATATGTTCCACTTCCTGTTATTGCCGGCAACTTTAATTTTTTTGACATAAAACAAATCTGTCTTTATTTCAGATAGATCTCCAAATGAGCATCTCATAACAATATCATCATCTTTCATACATGTTTAGGATATGCACATTGTCATTCTGAGTAACAATTAAAACAGAACCTGAAATTCTGACAAAAAATATTTATAATTGGTATACTTTTTTTGAACCATGAAAGATACCATTAAATTTGATGGAAGTAATTTTTCAAAATGAAATTAGATTTAGGACAGTGTGACACATGATATTCCCTGGAAGTGAAGGCTTAGATAACTCGACTAAAATCTGAACCAAGAAGGGGAGATGAGAAGTAAGTGCGAATCGGACACTTTGAGCTTGCGAAGATGGAAATAAAACCATATGATGCATTGCATCTGGAAACAATTCCTACTCACCACAACTAGAAGTGTGCAGAATCCCCCTTAACCAATCAGTCCTTGAACGGCAATAAATTCCCATCATTTGATGGTAGTACTCATGACCAGTAAGGGCGTCCATAAAACAACAAGTAACCCAACGTGCAATGCAGCAATAAGCCAATGAATTTAGTGACGATATATCACGAAGATACTTTCTACACAAAGATAAGATTGGCCGTCCTTAGGAAGAAAAAGAGAATGAGGAAATTCCCACTCAAAAAATTACCATTCAAGGCCATGGAAATCCAACAAAACTCTACAAAACCAAATGACAGCTGAATGTAAAGGCCTAAAGAAAAATGAAGAGAAAAAGTGAGCAAGCTCACATACCCAAACGCTCACCACATTTGCATAGAATGTAGTTTGGGCAGATCAGGTAGAAAATCATATTGAATTTATCAGTATATAAAATGGATACACATAATTAATATTGATTATAAACTAATGAGGATTTATTTTTTCTAAAATAAAGTAAGGAATCTTAATTTCATTAAACATACATAATTTTATCCTACTTACCATTCAGTGTTTAATATGGTGAAGAGGTCCAAGGGGCATAATTCCCAGAAAAAAAATGAATCAGAAAATTTACTGGTGGTAATATGGCATCTACACAGTAATGTCTTCATCATACAAAGTATTCAACACGATAAATCTGTTTGCAGACGGTTTCAGAGGAAGTCGCACTGACAAACTGTTTCATAAGTATGTATGTAATTGTGGCCAAATTTTCTAAGTTAAAAGGCATAACATTCCCCGAAAAAAATTAGAATCGGAATTTCCTGTGTATAATGCGCAATCTAACACAAGTATTTTCATTTTAGCACTAACAAAGAATATCACGATAATCGTTGAGTGGTTTTCAAGAGGAGTCAGCGCTGACAAACTGTTTCAAATAGTATATTTAATTGTGGCATTTCTAAGTTCAAACGGGGCATAATTTCCGAAAAAAAATTGAATCGGAATTATCCTGTGTAATTGCGTAATACTACACAGTATGTTTTCATCACACTACACCAGTTTCACGATAATTTGTTTCAGCGGTTTAAGAGGAGTTGCGCTGCAAACTGTTTTCATTTAAATAGATAATATATTAAATGTGGCCAAATTTCTAAGTTCAGGGCATAATTCCCACGAAAAAAAAAATTGAACTCAGAATTTCCCTGCATATATGCACTAACTACATGGTATGTTCTTCATAACTACCCAAAGTTTCACGAAATTCTGTTTGAGCGGTTTTCAGAGGAGTTTTGCGCCTGACAACTAACACACACAGGACTGACGGACTGACTGACTGCGGACTGAACAGAACGGGTCAAAAGACATTATACCCTCCGCACTCGTTTGGCGTGGGGTATAATTAAAAGCATATGAATGTAAGTTTAGATATTTGTTTTACACACCTTTGACCTTTGACAATTTTCGCTCATTTTGAGACATAAAGACTTGACACTAGTACACCCCAACATAAGCTGCAGACGTATAAAAACATGTTTTACAACGTATTTATACTAGATTTCAAAACTTCATAAACATTTTTTCAAAGATACATCGCAGGATCCTACAAATGCTCGACAAAGCCCCTATATTTACTCCTCATAAAATCATAAACTGCTGTGAACGAGAAATTCAAACTTATTGTGCCTCAGTATATATGCGATACGTGGTGTAAGTCAAACATGGATTCTCAAAAATTCCAAAAACCGTTGAAATCAATACATTTTTTCAAAAACATGCGAATTTTCACCAGTATGCATCGCAACACAATAAAGAATAGGCGTTTTGTATATCATAAAGGGCTGTTTCTCCAATAATAATGAAACTCAGAAATGCTCATAGCTTGCAATTGTTGAATTGGCCTTCTCAAGATATGTTTAATCCTGCCATGGAATTACTTCCCAGATTACATTCAAAATTTAATAATCCATGAACTGGAGATTGCAATAGATGTATGGTTCAGGTTCTCCAAACTGGATATAATTACAACTTATACATTTATCGGTGGGGATGTACCTTGGGTATATCAATCCACTTAAAGGACTCCACAAATGAAAACAACACAGCAGACGGGATAAAAAGAATCATTGATAGTTCTGTATTCACCAGAAGACAGGAATAGGAAGCAGATAGCATTTTTCTAGCGACACTCTTCTGTGTTGACGTCATAGTAATTGGAAGTGGTGGCAATAAGAAAATGCACAAGAGGAGGCCGATGATGCTTAACGTTGTGAACGCAGCCATAAGTATTTGGACGGTCAATGGATCTGGAGATGCGAAGGATGTCTGTGTCATTGACATTTCTGGACATAATTCTGCTCCACACGTCATTACCCTTCCAGACTCGGAGCCATTGGTGGTTGTTTCATTGTAATGACCTTGCATCAAAATAATAGAAGACAGTGAGTTTCCATTTATCCTAGGAAATGCGCAACAGAAGTAAAATATACCATGAATTTTTCCAAATATCCCTTTCACTGGAACGCCTTTGGTCAGAGAGAATGATATTGCATACTGTGATATGTACATCCCTTGTGATGTCCATAATGAACCGGAAGTTAGTCCAACAAAAGCGGAGGCCAGCAGTAGCGTCCAAAACACAGGGTAGATATTACTAGCAGCAATACACCATCATGAGATACACCAGCAAAAATCTAAACAACCCTTGCCGCTCAACCCGGTTCTGCAAAGTGCCGGGCAAAACTGAGGAGAACCACCACAACTAACATCCAATAACATGACCACCGATCAGGTGCAAGAATGACTCCTCGTACAGAATCTCGTTGTTAAGTAGTACTCTGTAAGTTCTGAATGCCAATTAACCACTGAATAACAACACAAAGAATAATCGACAATGGTTATAAAGTTCTGTCTCTCTTTTCCTGACAAATTAGCTCGGAGCGAAGCACTTGTTGTTAACTTTCATGTCTTTTTGAATGCTGCGGCTATATCCTGTTCGTTATCAGTTTGTCAACATTCGTTAGCAGCATGAGGTCCGGTCAACGTTTATTGGACTGGAACGTCTGTGAAACAGACAACAATTATAAACATTTCTCATTTGTTTTAACTTCGCAATTATGTCAAGGGCTTCCCTAGAGAAATGCACTATAATTCTAACGTGATATTAAACCTCAATTGATATGTACAATTAAATAGTGAATCTAATTCTTTGGCATATTTTATATGACATAACCTTCGTCATGGTTGGTGTCATTTCGTGGCGTAAACTGACCCAAAACCACCAAGTTATATCGTTATATTGTATATGTCCCAAAGTCAAATCCATTCCTTATAATTTAATGCAAAGATAAAGAAGTCGTATCTTTGTTTATCAAAATGTACATAAATACTAAAAATACAGGTAAATTGCTCTTCGTAATGTTCACTTAGCAACCACGACGAAGCGTCTGGCTGTGAAGGCAGTCATCTTAGTTCTACGAAGCATATTTATCAAACTTGTAAACGTATTGAAGGTGAGGTTTTCTATGAACTTCATAACAGAAAGCTACGCATGTAATGCTTAGTTTGCTGCCCTTTGAAGATCAACTTTGAAGTCGCTCCGACAGAGATTAAGAAAGTACGGGAAATTGACACCATACAAAAGAAGTATTCATATTTTTCACTGTATTTCGTTATATGACAATACTGATAGAATTGACATTCAATTTCATATAACATGAAGTCTGTCACGTGTGATCTCTCTCTCTCTCTCTCTCTCTCTCTCTCTCTCTTATGAATCTAATGTGCATTAGATTCACCTGGCTCCTTCATTATGCAATGACATCACAACAAAAACAAAATAGAAACCACGCGTCATAATATTCATAACTATCAGTGATCACTCTCGTAAGTTCCAAACGGTATAATGGCGGAATACAAATTACGATTTGGGCAAACACGGATCCCTGGATATTCCAGAAATGGAATCAGGTACCTAGAGGGGGTAAGCATCCCCTTTGGACTAGTGACACGTGACCGTCAGCCCTTGATCAGATAAATAAAGTAATCTGTAGTCAAAATCAGTGTATAAAGAACGGCCTAACCGAGTTAAGAACGACATGAAGGTGCCAGTAAGATTTATGAATCTTTCGGCAGATGCGAATCCTACTTGTATTTACAAAGGAGCGAATGTAGTACATCTCATGCAAGCGTCTCAGACTGTAGATGATTCTTTGAAGGTAATTGACAAGCAATTTTGGTCAAAAGGATTCCTTGCCATGAAAGAGGTAACAATGTCTAAATTTGAAGATAATCAGAAGGCAAAAGTAACCGTTTCTTTATAAGCATGCCTTTATGTTTGCCGTTGCGGATGACGAACTTGACGAACAGATGTGGTTAAGCATAGCATCAAAACCGCTGATGCTCCTCCAATAAAACAACCACCAAAACGCCTTGTGCACAGGCGTGATGAGGCCGACAAGCTGGTAGATGATATGTTGAGAAGAGGAGCGATAGAACCTTCGTCAAGCCCATGGGCTTCAGGTGTTGTACTTGTAAAGACGGGAAAACGAATTTTGTGTGGATCAATTTATTGACGCTTGAATGATGTTACATTGAAAAATGCATACCCATGGACCCGAATCGATGACATGCTACACAGTTTAAGTGATTCGTCCCAGTTTTTAACATATAGACTTACGCATGAAATAAAAAGACACCACAGAATCTGACAGCGCTACTTCATATTTGGATACTTTACTTAATATTGACTCTAATGGCAGGCTGACAACTACATTTCCTATATTTCTTTTTGAGCATCACTGAAGAGACATAATTTGACGAAATGCGCATCTGGGGCATCAAAATTGGTACCGTATATGATTTATATTATGACCCCTGGGTCGAGGCCTCTGCTGGTGGACTGTTAGTCCCCGAGGGTCTCTACAGCCCAGTTGCTATGTACTATGTTACTAGCTTGAAATACGGATATACACATGTACATGTACTTAATTGCAATAGTAAAATTAGAAA
>CAJDSM010030097.1:17896-30072 GCA_903981925.1 Ostrea lurida
CAAATTGGGTTGGCCAAACACGGACCTCTGGATATACCAGAGGTGGGATAAGGTGCTTGGGAGGAGTAAGCATCTCCTGTCGGACGGCGGTGACGCCTACCGTGGGCACTTTATATCGATAAGGAATGTGACCGTGAAACCCCTGTAACATCATACTGTTTTTAGTTTTAGTGAGATAGATGTTTCTATGCAAATACATTATATCCAATATCTTAAGCTTCACATTATTCTTAGAAAAGCCATGCAAATGTTATTTGTATGGGGCATGTCCTGCAGTTTGACTATGACATCAAAATCGGGCGTTATATATTGCTTACTTATTTATGTAGCAACATTCCATCATCACATGCACATTGGTGTATAGGTCTTTCAACATATTTGTTACGCAAGAGCTTGTTCTTAGTATGCTCATTGTTTGAATCAAGGCGCGGTACTTGCAAACAAGTTGTTGAAAGAGTTTTAACAGTCACATTTAAAGTTATCTATTAGTTAGCTATCTTCATCTTTTGGGGGAAACACACTGGCCAACAAAACGGATTCGGTGATAAAGCATACGTTAATTGAATTGAAACATTTGTAGAATGAAAATGAGAAGATTGTGTTCATGTGATTTGGCGATTACTACGTAAATCTTGTCAGTTCATCATATAAACAATGATTCAAATAATCGACAAAATCAAACACATCGCCATCATATTCTGAAAATTACGCCCATGCACATGATTTGAGCTGTAATTAATCAATATAGATTTCATTTTATTTTTTCTCTTATAATGAAAGAATGCATATGTCCTTGCGTTGGATCGGTTTAGTGTAAATTGTTATTTTATATTCAAAGTCCGTGCATCGTCAATCAGTGGTGTGAAGTCACTTGGCACCTGTGTCAAATATGTTTCATAAGAGTAGATTATGAATTTAGTGATCTTACGAAAACAATTAAAAATGAATTTTTAAGGATAGATCTGTCTGTGTTTTATATCTCCTTTGCATAATAAACAAAACTGCGACGGGTCTTAACATATATGCGTAGCATAAAATGTAGATTCTGAGCATAAACAATATAGGGTGTTGTTTAAAAATATAGCTATCAAGAAGGTCGTCAAAACATTCAAACATTTAATCCAACAGACAGCTAAACGGTTAATCAAATATTCAAATATTGCATCTGATGTAAAATGGAAAAAGCCAATCGTCAAATATAATCTATATGATCTATATCGATACATTGCATTTGAAACTCCTACTCACCAACTAGAAGTGTGCAGAATCCCCCTTCCAACAGTCCTTGAACGGCAATGATTCCCATCATTTGTGGTAGTCCATGACCAGTAGGCGTCCATACCAAGTAACCAATGTGCAATGCAGCAATATATAAATATTGGCAATGTCGTGAGGGTAACAAGTGAAAATTTTCACACCCGAGAAAAATATTGTCAAGCCGAGGCGTAGCCGAGGTTGACAATGATTTCTCGAGGGTGAAAATTTCACTGTTAACCCTCAACTACAGCATATTTTATTCTTGTTATACTGACTGGTTATAAAATACAAACCGTTTCGTCGTGTTGATTTTGATTCACGTTGTGCATGTTTCGTACATCCATGACTGAAAATGCCGTTTATCACAATAACGCTCAAACGACGTCGTCTAAACAATTAACGGCGAACCGTACGCGCATAAATTTGACGCATGTAACAATTTTTCAGATTGTTACCCGCGTCATAGTAATGTTTCCCCCGTGACTATATACTCATCATACCACTGGAGGGTGTTTTTTTTCTATTCTCAGAGGAAACAGATGTTTTGTCAATTGTTCCTGTCCAATCAGATGAGTAATTTTACTGAAAGTATAACAATGCTATGAATTTAGTGACGCCATCACGTACTTTCTACCAATAAGATTGGCCAGTCTTTGAAAAGAGAATGAGGAAATTCCACTCAAAACCCCATTCAAGGCCAAGGAAAATCCAACAAACTCTACACCAAATGGACACCTGATGTAAGCTTAAGAAAAATTAAGCGTTGAATGTAAGTTTGATATTTGTTTTACACACCTTTGACAATTTTCGCTCATTTTGAGACATGGAGACTTGATACTAGTATACGATGGATATAAGCTGCAGATGTAAAAAAGCATGTTTTGCAATATATCTATACTAGATTCCAAAACTTCATAAACACTTTCAAAAAGATACATCGCAGGATCCTGCAAATGCTTTACAAAGCCCCTATATTTACTCCTCATAAAATCATAAACTGCTGCAAACGAGAAATTCAAACTTAATGTGCCTCAATATATATGCGATAAGTGGTGTAAGTCAAAGGTGGATTCTCAAAAATTTCAAAAACCAATAAACCTTTCAAAAACATGCGATTTTTCACCAGTATTCCTCACAACACAATAAAGACTAGGCTTTTTTTTATATCATAAGGGACTGTTTCTCCAATGAAATGCTCATAGCTTGCGATCAGTACATCACTCTGAAGTTGATATGAAAAAGAAACTGGAATTATCTAGTATTCTTTGAAGTAATCTCAGCGAGATTCATCGAGGCTAAATATTTGGACTGGTCACCTCTCTGAATCTCAGACCAGTGTCACACAAAGTGATTCGGGAAATCTTGCCTCTACTTCGACCGCTTATTGGAATTAAAAAGGCTGAAACTGAGCATCTTGCCCACATCAAATTTTCACTTTAGACATCCTACTAACTCCCTGAGTCCCTGTCACAATAAAACTTGCAATTACCTTTACATAGTGTAAAATCACAAATTATATCAAGTTGGTTATTTTCATTCTGTGCTTTCTCAACACTGAAGAGTTCCAAATTGATAGTTTGTACTATTAATTAGTCCTGAGGTACAGAACGGTCTAAAAATGTCTTCAGACAGACTGTTTGAAATTCAAGTAGTGTTCTATTTGTTAATTTTGATTTTCATGATTTTGAAATGCTTTGTGGTTAGCAAAGACATTTAAAAGTAAGCTGTGCAGAATATGTAAGTGACGATTAGTTTAGTTAGTTGTATATTGTTTAACATATATATAAATCATATACGGTACCAATTTTGATGCCCCAGATGCGCATTTCGACAAATTATGTCTCTTCAGTGATGCTCAAACCGAAATGTTGGAAATCCGAAACATGAAAGTAAAACTTTATAAAAGTGATCAATGTAGTGCCAATTTAAGATTGGGGCCAAATACTTCGAAGGATCAAATACACTGTACAAACATAATTTGTCGAAATGCGCATCTGGTGCATAAAAATTGGTACCGTATTTGATTTACATTTGCAAGTAAGATTATTAAAATGGCCGTAGAATTTGCACGCCCTTAATTGTCATGCATGATGCCATGTACGCTATTGCTAATGCAAAAGTATTAAAAATTCATCCTTTCCAGCTGAGTACATTTTCTTAATCTTCTATAACGTTCATGCGAGAATAACACTTTTCATTACTCAGAACATACATCACATATTGCTTACCTCCACAGAACATCACGTGTTGCTTACCTTCCTCAGAGGAATACCGTGTTGAATAGATGAATGGTTCAGTTTCTCTAAACAGGAAATAATACTTATACATTTATCGGGAAAAAATCAATCCAATTAAAGGACTCCACAAAAGAGAGCAAGACAGCAGACGGGATAAAAAGAATCATGGCTAGTTCTGTGTTCACCAAAGGACAGGAATAGGAAGCAGAGGATAGCAATTTTCTAAGCGAACACTCTGTGTTGACGTACAGTAATTGGAAGTGGTGCAATAAGAAAATACACAAGAAGGAGCCGATGATGCTTAACGTTGTGAACGCAGCCATTTAAGCATTGAATTCTTATTTTTGGATGTCGTCGGTGGTATAAAAACAGCAGCTGGCCGTGCCAACAAATTGAATACCGCGCTAACAAGCGCGTATGATAATTTGTTAGCACGGCCAGGTGCTGTATATACCACCGACGACATCCAAAAATAAGAATTCAATGCTTATATTTACATTCCTCAATTTAATATTTTATAATGTTAGATTTTATTATTTTAATTCAAAATTTTGGACCTTTCAAAACTGGTGTGCGCAATAAAAGGAAGAGCCGAAAATCAGCCGTTGTACTACTACATAAAATATAGTGCATTTGGATATACTTATCTTCAACTATACATTGAAATTTAGGCTGGAGTTTCATCCATCTTTTCTATTTACTAATTATTGACATATAGCAAGATTACAATACAGATGTATATGTAGCTCCAGATGTGTATTCATACGCTGTGATTCGGTTTAGAGTGTGTTATTAGGAATTTTGAATGCTCTTCATTTCCAGTGCATTTCAATGATGAGAAATACACTGAATGTAAATACATGTATAAGTATTTGGACGGTCAGTGGATCTGGTAGATGCGAGCGATTCCTGTGTCATTGACATTTCTGGACATAATTGCCGCTCCACACGTCATTACCCTTCCAGACTCGGAGCCATTGGTGGTTGTTTCATTGTAATGACCTTGCATCAAAATTATAGAAGACAGGGAGTTTCCAATTGCGAAACTGAAGTAGAATATACCATGAAATTTTCCAAATATCTCTTTCACTGGAACGCCTTTGGTCTGAGAGAATGATATTGCACACTGTTGATATGTACATCCCTTGTGATGTCCATAATGAACCGGAAGTTAGTCCAACAAAAGCGGAGGCCGAAAGTAGCGCCCAGAACACAGGGTAGATATTACTAGCAGCATACACCACATGAATACACAGCATAAATTAAACAACCCTAGGCCGTCAGAACCCGGATGATGACGAGGCAAAAAAATGAGAGAACACAAAACATCCATAAATGACCGAAAGAGAAATGACTCCTCGTCCAGACTCGTTGTTAAGGGTACTCTGTAAGTTCTGAATGCCAATAAAGCCACTGAATACAACCACAAAGATAATTGACAATATTATACAGTTCGTCTCCTTTTCCTGACAAATTATCTCGGGGTGCGAAGCACTTTGTTGAACTTATGTCGTTTGAAAAGTTATGTCGACTTATCCTTATCAGTCAACATTCGTTACATGCAGCAGCACGAGTTGGGTGTGTGTAAAAGGCAATAAGATGAAACGAGACACCAGATACAAAAAAAGAAATATGAGATACCAGATACCAATACAATGAATTATTTATGAAGCTTCTCAATTTTCATTCGGTACTTGCATTTGACATTAACAATTTTAGTGAACAATTTAGTTGCTTCAACGTGACCTTGGTGACTTCCTCTGGTAAATAACAAACATATTTTTTAAGATGAAAAAAAAAGTAATGATGGATCACATTATCAACACCATGTTGGGGGAAATGCAAGGTTACAGAGTCAGTATTTATGTAATCTTGGGTGGTTTAATAACGCTTTTTCCTGGGTTGCTTTCTATGCTTAAATGATAGAGTGTTAACTATTACAGTGTACATGTGATTTATTTTGCACTTTTTAAATTTATAAATTCAAATATACTTTTTTAAAATAATATTTATATTTCTTTAAGCATGATTAATTTTGAAATATATTTTCTTTAATTTCTTACCTTTGACAACATCAACAGAAGAGTTTCGAAGATTTTGTTTTTCGACATTGCCATAAATTACTCAGTATGAAAATGTTTAAACTATACCGCAATATATACTATATATATTATATTCATAAACTATATATTAACGAAGAAAATAGTATCAACATGGTTTCTCAAACATTTTGGTTTTGTTAATATTAGTTTTGACAAATTAAAGACAAGGCTTTTGTAACAGTATAGACAGTTGCTTCTTTAACAAAAATGGAAAAAGGAAATATTCTTATCTAGTGATCAGCCATTTAAAAATTTTTTGTGTTAAACTCCACTCTTGATTTACACACAAGTACTCTGAAGTTGATATTAAAGCAATGCTGGAGTTCCTCATTGACAATATCTTTGTAGTTTTTGGCAATCAGGTCTTCCAACAGTCTGTTAGAATTCCGATGGACACGAATTGTGCTCCCCTTATTAGCTGAACCTATTTTTTATATTCTTGTGAGGCATAATTCATTCAAAAGCTTCTACATGAAAAGAAGAAATCTCTAGCGGTGGCCTTTAATTCGACATTTCGATATATTGATGACGTTTTATCTATCAATAATAATGATTTCCATTGATTGTCGATTCATATATCCCAACGAACTTAGAAATAAAGGACACCACACAGAGTCCTCCATGTCTGCTTCGTACTTGGATATTTTATTGAACATTGACATTGACGGCAAACTAATCTACTCAACTTATGACAAACTGACGATTTCAGCTTCTCCATCGTCAACTTCCCATATTTATGTAGCAATATTCCATCATCGCCTGCATATGTGTGTATGTCTCTCAACTTATTCCGATACGCAAGAGCTTGTTCTGCGTGAGAATCAGTTTTTGAATCGAGGCAGGCTAGTTACAGACAACTTGTTTCGCAGGGATTCAACAGTCACGTTTTAGGCAGCATTTCGTAAATTCTATGGTCGATATAACAATTTAGTTTACCAATATGAACCTGCCATTGAGTCAAATGCTGTCTGATGTGTTTCAATAACCATTGTTAGGCCGTTATTCACAAACTGATTGACTATGGATTGTTCGTTTACCTGATCAAGACTGTGGGATCACGCACGTGTGACCGGTCAACAGGGGATGCTTACTCCTCCTAGGCACCTGATCCCACCTCTGGTATGTCCAGGGGTCCGTGTTTGCCCAACTCTTTGTTTTTGTATCCTATTTAGGACTTACGAGATTGATCACTATTCGATATATTTGCCTTTACATACATCCTCTGTGTAAACTGACTACGGTAATTTTCAACACATAGCTTAGTATGTTATTCTTAACTCCTGTACATCAAAGCAGACTGGGTCACAGAGAGCGGTTTAGAGCCAGTCCGATGTGGTAAATGAAGTGTCAAAATTGACACATGCTCTGCATCTCAATGACAAAGAAGTGCAGCCTATATTTACACAGGGGATATATCTTTCAAACTAGTATTATAAATATCAACAAAAACAAAAAGAGTATAAATCGCCATTTGTAATATTGGTATCTCGTATCTCTGTTTCTCGTTTCTTAGTATTACATTTTACACACACCTGAACTCGTTCTGCTAACAAATTTCGGTAAACGTGAACACACATGCTGGTGGTCTATTGGACTGGAACGTCTGTGAAACAGACAACAGTTATACATATTTCTCATTTGTTTTAACTCTGCAGTTATGTCAAGGGCTTCCATAGCGAAATGCACTATAATTTTGACGTGAAATTACACCTGAAATTGATATGCATAATTTAATATTTATATACAGTATACGATATAACCTTCGTCATGGTTGGGGTCATTTCTCAACTTTCTCAAAACCACCATCAGCAAACGCCGATCCCAGCAAAAGTGCAGAATACAGGATTAAATAGATGAAGCAAGTCGGGAATGATATCTGAGAGCCAGATTGAAGTGCTAAACAGAACAAAAGTTTGTTCAGAAGATGAAACATCTTCAAATATGCTTCATTGTGATATCGCAAAAAGCACTATAGGCGCACGAGTGTTTTCTAGTGAAACAGATGATGATGATCTTATTAGAGGAGATACACAGTATTGTAGAGCCTAAAAGCACTTTCTTAGAAGTAAACAAAGGATTATTCGGCAGAACCCGAGTTAAGAACAACATGAAGGTGTCAGTAAGACTTATGAATCTTTCGGCCGATGCGAATACTACTTGCATTTACAAAAAAGAGAATGTACTTACATATCTCACGCAAGCGTCTCAGATTGTAGATGATTCTTCGAAGGTAATTGACAAGATGTTTTGGTCAAAAGAATGCCTTGCCCTGAAAGAGGTAACAATGTCTAAATTTGATGAAAGGCAAAAGTGGTCATTTCTTTATATGTATGCATTTATTTGCAGATGACGAACTTTGCCGAACAGATGTGGTTAAGCATAGCATCAAAACCGGTGATGATCCTTCAATAAAACAACCACTAAGACGCCTTCCCGTGCACAGGCGTGATGAGGTCGACAAGCTGGTAGATGATATGTTAAAAAAAGGAGTGATAGAACCTTCGTTAAGCCCATGGGTTTCAGGTGTCGTGCTTGTAAATACGGGACAACAAAGGTTTGTGTGGATTATTGACGTTTGAATAATGTTAAAACTGAAAGATGCATACCCATAGACCCGAATCAATGACATGCTAGACAGTTTAAGTGATGCATCCTGGTTATCAACATATAGACTTACGCATGAGATACTAGTACTGGCAGATTGAAATGGAACCAAGTGATAAGCCAAAAACTGCTTTGCCACACGAAGGGGGCTTTATCAATTTAAATTCATGCCCTTCGGCCTTTGCAATGCAGTAGCTACCTTCGGTTTAAATTGGGAGATTTGCCTTATTTACTTGGGCGATATCATTATCACAAGTCTTGATGTTTGAAGGAATGTTGATTAAACTATCCAAGGTAATTGAGCACCTCCAAAGTGCCGGATTTTAAAAGAAGTGTTTCCTGTTTAGTAAGTCTGTTGAATACCGTGGTCATATCAAAGGATGGAGTTGTTACTGTTAAAATAAAAAAAAAGGTCGTAATTGGAAATATCGTATGTCTACGCCATCAAACACAGGTCAGCTACGTTCTTTTCTTGGAATCTGTAGCTATTACAGAAAACTTATAAAACATTTTGCCAAGGGAGCAAGCCACGACATCGATTGACAGAAAAGAACAAGGCATTCGTATGGAAAGAGGAATGTCAAACAGCTTTAGATATACATAAAGGGGCATGGGCACGTTTTGTTTGCATTTTCAATGTTTCAAATGTTTAATTGTGTTATTTCTAATGGTCGGCAAAAACTGAACGTCATTTGTTGAGTTACAAGTGAGAGACAACACGTCCAATTCGCCGCTATGTAACTAAAGCCCGTGTCATGTTTTGTTGATCTATATTGAATATGCTAGTATACGTTCCGTTTAAAGCAGATTTTTTTCAAATTGCAAGTTCATTCTTCAAACACCACAGTTAAACAGTTTCCAGTGTTACACACATCTCATGGTATTTTCTGATAATCAGCCTTTACGTAAACATAAACAAAGCACGAGCCTTTTTACATAACAAATAATTGTGAGCACTGTATCTCTCTTGTAACTCAACAACTGACATTAAAATTTTTCCTGACCATTAGAAATAACTTAGTTAAGTATTCTAAACATTAAAGATGCAAATATGAAATTTAGCTCAAACGGGTTCATGTCCCTTTTTGTTTCATCCAAACTATGATAAGACCTTTGTACTGGACACAGACGTTAGTCACTTTGCAATGAGAGCTGTTCTGTCACAAATCCATGAAGGTCAGGAGAAAGTAGTCGCCTAAGCAAGGAAGGCATTGACGAAGTTAGAGAAACGATATTGTGTGACCCGTAAAGAGTTAATGGCGGTGGTATACTTTACAAAGTATTGCATTGCCTGTACGGCCGAAACTTTACCTTGCGACCAGACCACAATCCTCTTCGATGGGTAACAAATTTCAAAGATCTAGAGGGTCAACTGGCTCGATGGCCTGAAGTTTTGTCCTCATCTGACATAGAGGTACAACACAGGCTTGGGAAGCAACACCAGAACGCCGACGCAATGAGTCGTCTGCCATGTAACCAGTGTGGTCTTAAAGACAACTCAGAAACATTTGACAATGTTTCGCAAATATGGATCGCAACAGTGGAGACTCTGGATTTTCCTGAATCATACATACAAAAGTTACAAAGCCAAGATAAAGACCTTTATGTTGTGAAAATGTGGCTAGATTCTAAGGAAAACCCAAAAATTCAAGAAATCACCAGTGAAGGGGGTTTTCTCTGTGTCTCTAGCTGTGGTCATAGATTCATTCACTTGTGATTCGTGATGGTCGTATCTGTAGGGCAGTCTCTAAAGATTATTATTAATTAATTATTTGTTTGTTTTACTGCCCGTCGAGAATTTTTCACTCATATTGAGACGTCGCCAGTTGTAGGTGAAGTACCACAAATTTAGACCTATGTTTAGCGCTCAGGGCCATAGCAGTGAGAGTTCTTTAGTGTGCTAACGCCTTCCGTGGAATTGGTCCTCCGTTTTTAATGTCATATCCAAAAGACTCGTGATTCTCGCTTCTACATGCAAAGCATATTTGACTAAAAATGAATCACTACCTATTATCGCGTCTTAGGTATAAAATGGCGAAGTAACAAAGTATTAAACGTAATCATAGTCCAAAAAAAAACACATACAAAATCGAGTGTAGGGCAACACGGACCTTCGACAAAAGCAAAGACAGGATCAGGTAACATGGAGGAGTAAGCATCCTCTGATGACCGGTCACACCCGCCGTGAGGTTTAACGTGGCCATGGAAAGAGCGGGGCTTGAACTCACAATCTCACGGCTGTGAAGCGAATGCTCTAACCACTGAGCTACCCCAAAGAAGAGATCAATTTGGAACAACTCCAAATAATTATACCTTTGCCTGAGAGAAGAAAACACTACGAGAATGTCATGTCACTTAGGTATAAGCAAGATTATCGCTAGAATAAGAAGTAATTTCTATTGGCCAGGACTCAATACGGAAATAAGAAGATACATAATTGTGACGTTTGTGCACGTACATGTTTACTAGTCAAACAGCTCCAATGCAGCTATCCAGTGGACAGGCTGAGCATTACTGATATAATGGGTGAATTACCTTTGACTGATTCAGTTAACCGATACCTTTTGGTAACTATATTAGGTTATTTCACTCGATGGGCTAAGTGTTTTTCAATACTAAAAATATGGAGGCGAAACAGTAGCTAAGATTACAGTGGTACAAGTCATTGCACCGTTTGGAGTGTCGTATACCATACATTGAGACCAAGGGCGGCAGTACGAAAGTTAAATTTTCAAAGAAGTGTGTAAGTTACTGCAAATAGAAAAGACGCATACTACACCATACCATCCACAATCGGATGGTATGGTAGAAAGGTTCAACAGGACTAAATGGAAGCTATGCTGAGAAGCTGTGTGAACAAAATCATACAGATTGGGATGAACAGTTACCATATGTGATGATGGTCTATCGATCTGCTGAGCACGACCCCACAGGTTACTCTCCAAATTACCTTATGTTGGGTAGAGAAACGATCACAAGAGAAAACCAATACCTCAAAATCAATGGGCTTGGTCACTTCAAGAAAGGATGGAAGAGGAACATCGTATTGGCAGAGAAAATACAAGTGGAGAAATGATGCGACATAAGCGCTATCATGATCGTACAAATTAAAGTGGCAAGCGTTTTCTGCTGGAGATCGAGTTTCGGTTTATTTCCCACTTAACAAATAGGTACTTCGCCAAAACTGACGAGCTTTAGGCTTTAGGCAGGGACCGTTTGAGGTCTTTCAGACTTACTTGACCAAAGCCAAAGAGCACCATTGATTCCGACGACACTACACCTGTAGAAGCTGGAGACTTAGAGGAGTCTACAGCAGGAAAGAGTATACAGAGCCGTTACTTTTTGCATACTCATCAAAGATGGAATCTTGAGTTCACCGATTGACCTTTGGCTGACCCAACAAAGGGACGTATTGCTACCTAATGTTGGGCCAGCTGATCGGTCAATCTGTACTGTGAGAAGACATGATTATGTATCTATAGTCTATGTAATGATTGATTGGTGTTGTTTATGGTTTGTTTACAACTACAGACAAATCAAGTTTTATCGAATGTCAAAGATACAGATAAAAAAAGTTATGTACAAAAGCCAACGTAGGGAAAAAGGAGTTTGCGGCCAAGGGACGAAACATGCACAAAGTGTTGAAAGGTATCCACTATTTACATTGGTTACAGTAATGAGCAACAAGCACTTGAGGTTTCGAATCATGAAAATTGCCTGTCTATATGCAAGCATCAATAGTTTGTAAAACGAAAGAAAAAAAAAATTAAAAAATTAACGCCCCCCCCCCCCCAAAGAAAACGAACAACAAGAGGCCCATGGGCCACATCGCTCACCTGAGCACTTCTTCACTAAGAAGAGCAGTAGTTTGGGATTTAGAATGTGCCACTGTGGACTAAATTTAACCTGTCGTCTTCCAATATCCATAAATGTCGATTATGTGTCAATGTCCACTATACCAGGAAGCTTTCATATA
>CAJDSM010030100.1:0-19892 GCA_903981925.1 Ostrea lurida
CATAACAAATTAGAAATTTTTTCGTTTCCTATTATCTCTGCAACGGTTGCACCACATTCAATCAAATTGGTATATGATACGTCACGGAATAGCAGGTCAAGTTCGAAGTGGATCATGTCCGATTTTTTGACAGAGTTAGCCTCTTGAACTTAGAAAAAAACAAATCAGAAATTTTTCGGTTCGTCATTAATTCTGCTGCACCGGTTGCACACATTCAAACTCAAATTTGGTATAATGGATATGTCACGGAATATGCAGGTCAAGTTCGAAGTTGGTCATTGTTCGATGATTTTTGACAGAGTTAGCCTCTTAACTTAGAAAAAAATCAAAAGATTTTTCGTTCCGTTCATTATCTCTGCAACGGTTGCACACATTCAACTCAAAATTGGTATATAGATACGCCACAGTTAATGCATCCCCTTATGAATTTCCTTGCATTAGACTTCACGTAGGCGGGGCATTCGTGTCCGGCACCGAAACACTCTAGTTATAACTGACATATTTTTTTGGCCTAGAGCTGTACAGAGATATTAAAGTCCTCTGTCTCGAAGCGGAACGGTTGATTGGAATTTCATAGCAGACTGATTCCCAACTGCTAACTTTTCTACCCAATCCAGATCACCGAAAAGGTGAGTAGAAACAAGCCCAGACACCGAAAAGGTGAGTAGAACAAGCCAGACACCGAAAAGGATGAGAAGAGTACGTTAGAAACAAGTTCCAGACACGAAAAGGTGAGTAGAACAAGCCAGACACCGAAAAAGGTGAGGCTTTAAAACAAAATCCAGACAGCGAAAAGGTGAGTTAGAAACAATCCAGACACCGAAAAAAGGTGATAGAACAACAGACCACCGAGAAAGGTGAGGAGAACAAGCCAGACATCGAAAAAGTGAGGCTAGAACAAGCCAGACAGCGAAAAAGGAGTAGAAGCAAGCCCAGACACCGAAAAGGTGTTAGTAGAACAAGCCAGACCCGAAAAGTGAGATAGAACCATGCCAGGACACCGTTAAGAACAATCCGACACTGTAGAACAATCCAGCACTGAAAGGTGAGTTAGAAACAAGCAGACACCGAAAAAGGAGTAGCAAGCAGACACCGAAAAGGTGAGTAGAACATGCCGAGACACCGAAAAGGGAGTAGAGTGCGAACTTACAAAATTACCATACCAGTCATCTGTTTTACTGTTCAGTGAGTTAAGGTTTTATATGGAATTAAGCTCCAATGGACGAAGTCTTGGAAGATCCATTTAGATTGCAAATAGCCTCAAAAAAGGCTGATAATCAACAACATGGAAAAGAGGCCTCAGATAGGGCTTGGAAATTCATACAACATTGAAAAGAGGCCTCAATAGGGGCTTGGATGAATCCAGTACACATTGCAAAGAAGCCTCAATAGGGGCTGGATAATCATACACATTGCAAAGAAGCCTCAGATAGGGGCTTGGATAATCATTACAAAACATTGCAGAAGAACCTCAGATAGGGGTTAAATCATACAACATGCAAAGAAGCCTCAGATAGGGTTGGATAATCATACACTTGCCAAAAGAAGCCTCAGATAGGGGCTGGATAATCATACAACATTGCAAAGAAGCCTCAGAAGGGGCTGGAAATCATACAACATGTGAAAAGAGGCCTCAGATAGGGCTTGGATAATCAACAACAGTTGAAAATAGAGCCTCGATAGGGGCCTTGGATAAATCATACAACATTGCAAAGAAGCCTCAATAGGGCTTGTATAATCATACAAACATTGCAAAGAAGCCGTCAGAGAGGGGCTTGGATATCAAACAACATTGCTCATAAGAAGCCTCCAGATAGGTGCGTGTGGAATCATACACATTTGCAAAGAAGCCTCAGATAGGGGCTGGATAATCATACACAGTGCAAAGAAGCCTCAGGATAGGTTGGATAATCATACAACATTGAAAGGAGCCTCAGATAGGCTTGATAATCATACAACATGAAAAGAGCCTCAGATAGGCTTGGATAACATACAACATTTGAAAAAGCCTCAGATAGGGCTTGGATAATCAACATAACATTGCAAAAGCCTCAGATAGGGCTGGATAATCATACAACATTATGCAAAGAAGCCTCATGATAAGGGCTTGGATAATCATACAACATGCAAAGAGCCTCAGATAGGGCCTTGGATAATCATACAAATTGAAATAGAGGCTCAGATAGGGCTGGAATAATCAACAACATTTGAAAAAGAGCCTCAGATAGGCTGATAATCATACAAACATGCAAGAAGCCTCACGATAGGCTTGGATAATCATACAACATTGCAAAGAAGCCTCAGATAGGCTGGGATTAATCGTACAACATTGCAATGAAGCCTCAATAGGGGCTTGGATTTCATCATACAACATTGCAAGAAGCCTCAGACTAGGCTTGGATAATCAAACAACATTGCAAGAAGCCTCAGATAGGGCTTGGTAATCATACAACATTGAAAGAGGCCTCAGATAGGCTTGGATAATCATAAACATTGCAAAGAAGCCTCAGATAGGGCTTGGGTAAATCATACAACATTGCAAAGAGCCTCCAGATAGCTGATAATCAAAACTTGCAAAAGAGGCCTCAGATAGGGCTTGAAAATCATACAACATTGCAAAGAAGCCTCAAATAGGGCTTGTAATCAACAACATTGCAAGAAGCCTCAGATAGGGCTTGGATCATAACAGACATTGCAAAGAAGCCTCAGATAGGGGCTTGGGAATCACTACAACATGAAAGAGGCCTCAGATAGGGGCTTGGTAATCATACACATTGCAAAGAACCTCAGATAGGGGCTTGGGTAATCTACAACATTGAAAATAGCCTCAGGATCCTTGGATAATCAATACACATTGCAAAGAAGGCCCAGATAGTGCTTGGATAATCATCACATTGCAAAGAAGCCTCAAGTAGGGGGGGGTTTGGGTAATCATACAAACGTTGAAAGAGGCCTCAGATAGGGCTTGGAAATCATACAACCATGGCCAAAGACAGCCTCCAGATAGGCTTGGATAATCATACAAACCATTCAAAGAAGCCTCAGATAGGAGCTTGGGTAATCATACAACATTGAAAAGAGCCTCAGAAGGGCTTGGATAGATACAAAACATTGAGCAAAGAAGCCTCAGATGAAGGGGCTTGTAATATTACAAACATTGAAAAGAAGGCCTCAGATAGGGCTGGATAATCATAACAAACATTGCAAAGAACCTGCAGATAGGGCTTTGGCATAATCATACAACATTGCAAAGAAGCCTCAGATAGGGCTTCTGAGTAATCATACAACATTGATAAGAGGCCTCAGAGTAGGGGCTGGGATAATCATACAACATTGCAAAAGAGCCTCAGATAGGGGCTTGAGATTAATCAACAACATTTGCAAAGAAGCCTCAGAATAGGGCTTGGGTAATCATACAACATGTGTGGAAAAGAGGGACCTTTCAGATTTTAGGGGCCTTGGGAATAATCATACACAGTGCAAAGAACCCCTGTCAGTAACGCTGGATCCTCCCATATTACCGCACCTTAACTAACTATGAAGTTTCCGCCAAGCATTTACTTCGATCTCTCCAGGCGACCTGTGTTAACGACCCTACCTACATTATTAGGCATACATCTACCTCAGCTTTATCCGTCAGCCTTCATCGGGTCTAGGGTCGAGTTTGTCCCGCCGCCCGAAGCGACCCCAGGACACTTTTCAACGCGAACGTCTACTGAGCCGTTTTTCTTCGTAAACACGACCCAATAAGCTTAATACTCTCTCATTATGAACCCACGCAAGAAGGATATTTTACTCCAACCCTACTGTCGTAATTCTCAATTATCGTCTCACCTCACGGCATTGGCCTCCCCTCTTTCACTATGTTTTGATATCAACTCTCGCCCTTATCTGCGACTCGCTGACTCAATCAGTGGGCCGTTGTTTCCGCCTTTTTCCGAGCAAGTCATGTAAGCAGCTTGTGCCCACATCAGTTGTCAGGCGCCCCATTGACTATGTACTCCCACCTGAGATCCCACTGGTTCTTATATCTCCTTTGTCTTCTCATGGCATATCGCTCTCTTCTTGTCTGCACGACGCCAGGCTGTGGCAACCTTCAAATTTCTTTGATTAAGCGATACTCACTAACAAGCCAGCGTTTTTCATCTGGCAACCATACAGAGGCCGCCTAATATGCCAAGCCAGGCTCCAACGGTCGAGAACTGCGCTGGTCAGTTTCAGAGAATCCCCCTAAATACTCGGATCCGTACATTTCCCTCAGAGCTCAGTTCCAAAGGTCTGAAGCACATAAGATGCCTCTTCATAGCTACGCTATTAGCCTCGAAGACGCGCTATCTGTGAAGAGACCGATTGCCCGAGTTTCAATCGTCCTGCCGTCTTCCACCCCAACAAATATTTTCTCGGTTTACTTCTATCAGCCTCTATAGCGGCCCGACAACCCTTCAATTCAGATACCGCGTCTAGGTCATCAGTCAAGAAACGTTTCTAGGCGCTCGTGCACCCAGGGATATCACGGATTCGCGCGTGAACCAGCACTCGACCACTAGGCATATTCACCTAAACCAACACACACCCCCGGACGGCGCGCGACCCCTTGCCGAGCAAGGGACCTTTATAATTACTTCGTATCGACCACCAATTTACTGGGCCAACTAAAGAGGCGCGACGTCTACATGTTCCCATCCTCAAACAAATCATAGCCGCACCCGTAGTACGGACTACGAAGAAACGCGGTTACCAACCTTTAGCGACCAATTCATGGTGATCTCTCTTCAGATTTATTTGCTGTATGTCAGTTAGTCGAAGATCAATACCGCGCACATCTACTCGTAGCCCCACCGGTAACAGCCACCAGTCCTGGAGCCACGCCACCAAAGTTCTTTCAATTCCACGCCTCTACTTATCGGGTATTTGCATAGCTCTGTCTACCCTTCAGCCGCGCAGGCTCGCAGCCCTCTTAAAAACGCTCTCCCATTTGGGTATTCCTCTTCATCACCATCGAAAACCCTGACGCTGGGTTTGCCGGTTTAATGCTTACCTTCTTATGCGCCTGCGTTTTCCAGAGGGAGCGGACTGTCCCGATGACTAGACTCGCAATGGAATTACTATCTATCTATCTTTCTCCGGCTGACTTTTCGTCTCTTCTAGTAGCCTTCGTACGCCACCCGAACTTCATCGGAGCTCTCACACCAAAGTGGTCTAATTCCCATTTCGACGATGAGACGACCCGGGACTCATACGGAGTTACTGCAGCCTCTGCAAAAGCGCTTGTACCGATCCCGGCTACTCCTTCGAAGGAATCGTGCTTCCTCCTTCATCGTCGCCGCCGGGCCATCGTATTTACTGCCACGGTTGCAAACGCCATCTAGCTCTCGACGCTCACCTTTCGACCATTCTGAGCTCACACGGCTACCGAGTTGCGTGGCACGATATCTGACGGCACCAGGGCCTGGCCATTTCCTCAGGCAGATTTCAAGGATTGCCTTTAGAATCCGCTACTTAGGCCGGACACCAGTTGGACACCCTAATTTAGTATACGCATTCTAGTTACATCCCTTCCAAGTTAGTCTATCGCCTAGGTCCATAACTCACCCACCCACTTACACTTACATTCTATATGCCGCGCGCACAGCCGCCCACGTGTACGGCTTGACATGGCCTATTCACCTGTGACCTTAATCGGAGTCGTACTAAGCGGGACTACTACGACTACTTTTACGCTCCGAACCAGCAACTCACCTATTGTGTCTAGTATCACACGGAATACACTGACGCCAACACTGTTCTCCCGCCGAACAACGAGACTGTCACACTCTCACACATCTCTTCTGTGCTATGGTGGGGGTGCCCTATATCCCTCTATTGAGGCACTTGTCAGCTTGGCGTACATTCCAGTTTAGCCACGCCGGGGAGCCAGCCCTTTCACTTCGACCTGCCAACCACCGCGCGCTAGAGAGGTCGCAACACCCTTTCTATAAAACCAACGCTCCGCTGCGGAGTTATAATAACAGAGCCAGCCGGGCGATTTCTGTCTCGAAACGCAATGATTCATCACTCTCTCGGAGCGACATCTTTCATCCAACGCGGACACTCGCACTTGTCAGACATCTTATACAATGCACACGAGCCCAACGGGTGCAACGGTGTTTTAGCTAATCGCCATGGTCGCTACATGAGAACCGTACCGCTTCTAGTCTTTTTACCCGTAGCAACAGAATGCCGGCGATCCCATGTCTATGACCCATTCACCACCGAGCGGTTTCAGAGGACCGCCCCCGAAGGAGTATGGTCGACCCGTCTCTTCAGAACGAACTAAAGGAACGACCTCACCCGCTACATTGTCGGCCCCGCGCATGTTCTACATTAACTAACCTTCGGCACGATGCGCTCATAAGACCTCCAACGCGCGTTTCGCAATGACGTTTCAGCCTTCGCGGGGTGTCTCCAAGACATCACTGCGCCCACGAAAGCGAAAAATAGACCCCATTAATTTTTGTGTGCATTACAGCCTCGTTAAACCGGCAGCCCTGAACAGTTACTTAACCTATTCCACTCCAGATCCCCGTTTGCCCCCACACCCGCCAAGCGATGGAAGTGATTTTCACGCTCTCATCTCGGGACCTGTTTCAGAATACCCTGTAATGATCTCGCGGGGATCTGCTGTCGAACGCTCCTCCAGCTCAGGTACTGTACAGGGCACACTAATCAACACTACGTTACCGCGCATCGTCCCCGTACCTCGCTAGACTGAGACTCCCGCTTACTCATAACGCCCTCCATCCCACCACATTTTTCCCTCAATCGTCTTTCGCACGTTCACCAATCAAGCACCACCCTCCTCTACTTATGCCATCATATTCCAGCGGGGCCTCCCATCGACCGCCGCGGTCGACCGATCCACTGCGCTAACGTTCGTTACCTTAACGATTCTGTTTGTAACCATTGATAAAGACATATACGTCTACACGATAGTGTTGTCCCTGCTGTACTGTTCACCAATCATCGAGATTACAAACTCTCCAGCTACAAGCCCGTGCCGACCACTTTCGGCAGTGGTGAAGGTTTCTACTCTGTCCCGGCCAGCAAATCTACCTGTCCAGTTGTATCTCTGCGAACCCCTACATAGCCGGACTTCAGCGCAGATTGTAAAGATAATCGCCCTCACCTCCTTCTAGTGAGTCTCGGCCACAGTATCTTGCCCTCTGACTGCTACCACTGAGGCGCTATCCATCATTTCGATAGGTGCTAACGTGCCCACAGACCGATGTTCGGGATATACAAACTAATAGCTTTCTACATTAGCTTCTCCATTCTTAAGTGGCTTATCCACACCTCAGACTCTTTGAGGACATCGCTCTCACGCCCCGATTAACTGTACTCGTAACCAGCCCACGAGACGCCTTACGTTTGAAAGTATCGATCCACTCTTTCCACCGCCGCTCCCGATAGCGACCGCGCTCGGTAAATCCGCAGCATCACATTGGACGCACCCGGTCACACACTAACCATATACTCACCAGCAGCTGAACTGATTGCAAGCGTCTATTATCTTCCTACCGATTAACGGGCACTGGCTATCCGCGTGTTCCGCTAAAAGGCCCGCCATACTGACATGTTTATCCATGAGACGCTCCTCTATTCCTAAATTAAGTCTTAAGAAGTCTCAAACGCGCAATTATGTATCTTACCAACTCACAAGATCGCGGTTGTGTTTTTTCCCCCCTCCCTAAGTGCACGTTCTAGCGCTCCCACTGCGCCTCCAAATCCAAGTGTTATAAAACCGACTGTACGCTAGTAAGCCGCGACTTCGGCGGATCTAGTGTAACACGTATCCCTGGTCACGGCGTTCGTGACACGCTGGGTGCGGATTTGCTGCGTCAAGCCCTCTGGTTCTAGTCACAGCAGGTCGATCATTTCGTTTCAGTGCATTGTGGCACTATAACACACTCAATGTCAAGCACTTGCTACCCACTCGTTACACTTACATACGTGTAACCTCCAAAGGCAATACCTTTCAATGCCATCCTCCATCCTCGTTTGTCCGAATACTCGTGTAGGCCACAGCACGCTTAGCTGGAGGGCGCGAGTATTCCCATCCTACGATCAGAAACGTCCTTCTGGGAGAATACGCCCTTTTTAGTTACGCTTCTGAACACAAGTGTTCAAGTCTCTTACTATTGTTTTCGCTTTAGCCTACAGTTTCTCAGTGCTATCGCATGCCGCCACGTCGCACACGCGCTAGGCATCTACCCGTTGCCGGTTCGCGACACAACTCAGCATTCTCCCTCCTTTCTACCTCCAGTGCTTCATCGCCTCGGTGGTACTCCGCCATAAACCCCGCTGCAACGGCATATAGCCACATACACCAGCACCTGCGTCTCCGCGGTACCGGGTCTTTACACCGAATTCTTCCAGAATTACGCTGGCATGGAAACATGTGTTTCTCGCCGCTATCATCATCCCACTCTAACTGACACGCGCCCTATGTTGAAATTCTAAACTTTGACCCTCCATCCATATCGCGTTAATCAGCTGTTCTAGTTAGGGTTCTTACCCCCGACGGTTCTTGACGGCTGCACGCGCAGCGTGAACCTAATATTACTTACTCCCGTCGAACTATACCGCTAACATCTCCGTCATTCGAGCTCACGGTATTATCTGGAATCCGCAGTAGCAGAGGCTACTCCACCCGACGACACTCAATCGCGCCCTTGTAACACGGGTCTATCAACATATCTGCTGTACGGTTAGATCGATCATCGCTCGATATACATGGGGGAACTCCATCTCGGCATGGTACAAGTGTCTAAGCAGCGTTGACGTTTCGTTATACGCTCCGACTTTAGTGTACTTCATCTGTGTACGTTAAATACCCTGATCAAAGTATTCCAGCGTTGACAGTACTCCGCTTTTTTCCCAAGACACAACTCCCCTGCCCGCTTCACCCCAGTTTACTAGATCGTCGCCTTTGAGGCACTGTTATGTCTAGATTCAATGCGGCATAAACTCAATGCGATCCGCTTACGTCCTTTCTTTCACCACCTTCTACATACCATTCTTTCAGCACCACGTCCCCGCACTTCTACAAACATTATTCACCTCCTCGATCTACTGAACTCACTCCCTTCACCAACAATAATTGAACGGTTTATATTTTACCACCCTCGTCCGGCCTGAATGCTACTCGAGCCGGCGCGGGTACGCCAACTATTGTTCTTAATATCTCGACTAGTCTACTCACTGCAGATCCCCCTCGAGATAACTATTCTAAGGTGGAGCGTGAAAGAAACGATGAATCGATCGGAATGGACACCCTATACCGGTTTCAGCTTTTGTTCTATCATCGAACCTACTTGCACCGACACCTAATCCTACTAGGGGGCGTCATATTTAGCATACGGCCTCATCAACGGACATCTCCTCAATAGCCTGACAGTTGGGTACTTCCTTAATCGTCTCCCACTGAGCAAACTGCCTCTGCCGACTTCCGTTAGAGTCCGGTCTCTGATTCAACCTCAACTGTTCTTATTTTACTAACTGACAGATCATCCCGAGAGCTTAACAACCGTTTGACATCCCATCTCGACGGCGCCCGCTCGCACACCCTCGATGCAGATAAGCTTATAACCCAGAAAGCATTGACTCGCTTTGGCGCCGTCTCATTATTGCGAACATAAAGTCGGCATGTCACTTTTAAGGGGGGTATGCGCTCTAACATCTATAGCGGCCGACCTCTTGACTTTCTCACCCACTATTAAGAGGTGGGCGGCGAGTGGAGTCGAGAGATGTCAAAAATTCACTTCACGACATATCATCGGTTAACTCCGACATGTAGGACGCTGGAATCTTTACGGTACGCACAGGTACCGATACTTTAGACCAGCAGAGACGGGGGAGGCAACCTCAATCGTCCAAGTGACTTCTAATATACTTAAGATACGCAGTAGCACATAGCGGCTGGGACAGCAATTAGTACTACGACTGACCAAGTGATCATTCACACTGCGTACATCGAGGGTGGGTGGTTCTAACTTCGTCGACTTTTTCGGTCGATAGATCTGGTGGCTATACGCCTACGAGTCGCGATTCTACCCTCGCCTAACATCCTTAGCTACTTCCTTTATCGCTGGTACACCTATACCTCAGTATAAAGGTCTCTCTTTTCATCGTTACCTTCTGGGACTTCTAGGCCCTTTACAAGCGCTGGGGCGTGTGGGGCGGCGGTTACTTTCGCTGATCTACATGCGGGCACATGGCGTAACCTGATCTTACCGATCACGAAGCGAAAAGCACGCACTACTAGTGATGAAATGGTGGCGGGCAGAGCTGAACGGTCGCACCGAACTTCATCCGCTTTTCCGATCAGTCGCATGGGTAACTACTATGCCTTCTACCATAACGGGAGCGTGGTTCTCAGTTGCAGTTAGAGTGGTGCGGGGACAGTTGCTCGGCAATGGTCCCTGCACTCATCGGCACTCAGGTTTTTACTTGACGACTAGCACGTGCTTCGGGTTTGTACTGGCGAGGTGGGAGGGGAGAATAGGGGCGGGCGTGTGGGGGTGTGCGAATCCAACATCGCACATAGCACTGCTGTGAACCAATCTACGCACTAGTATGCACTCCGCGCCCTGCAGGTGCGTGTGCGCGGATAGCAGGCTTCTGTGCGTAGGCAGCCCGGTGCTATCCTTCTACGGACGTGCTCTCCATCTCCTCCCATAGTGCACGTCAAACGTGGCTCGGCAGACCTTTCGCTTCTATCGACATACAGGTTGAACGGGACCGAGATGGGCTGGATCATACAACATGCAAAGAAGCCTCAGATAGGGGCTTGGGTAATATTACAAATTGAAAAGAGGCCTCAAGATAGGGTGGATAATCACTACAACATTGCCAAGAAAGCCTCGAGATAGGGCCTTGGATAATCATTTACAACTTCAAAGAAGCTCAGATAGGGCTGTGGTTAATCATGACAACATTGAAGATAAGAGCCTCAGATAGGCTTGATAGATCATACACACATTTGCAAAGAACGCCTCAGATTAGGGCTTGGATAATCATACAAACATTGCAAAAAGCCTCAGATAGGGGTTGGTAATCATTTACAACATTGATAAGAGGCCTCAGATAGGCTTGGAATAATTCAACACCATTGCAAAGAAGCCTCAGAAGGGGCTTGGATAATCATACAAACATTGCAAGAATGCCTCAGGATATGGAGCGTGGTGAATCATACACATTCGAAAAGAGGCCTCATATCAGGTCTTGATAATCAAACAACATTGCAAAGAAGCCTCAGATAGGGCTTGGGTTAATCATACAACATTAAGAAGCCTAGAGTAGGGGCTTGGATAATCATAACAACATTGCAAAGAAGCCTCAGATAGGGGCTTGGATAATCATACAACATTGCAAAGATAGTCGTCGTGCGAGTGAGTTAGGGGCTTGGAAATCATACAACATTGCAAAGAAGCCTCAGATAGGGCTTGGTAATCAATACAAACATTGAAAAGAGCCTCAGACTAGGAGCTTATAATCATACAACATGAAAGAGGCTCAGAGTATTTGCTTGGATGGTAGATCTATTTTATGCGATATGTACATTGCAAAAGCCCTCAGATAGGCTGATAATCATACAACATTGCAAAGAGCCTCAGTAGGGGCTTGGGATAATCATACAACATTGCAAAGAAGCCTCAGTAGGGGCTTGGATAATCATACAACATTGAAAAGAAGCAATCAGATAGGGCTTTGAAAAAAAATCATACAACATTGCAAAGAAGCCTCATGATAGGGTTGGAAATCATACAACATGCAAGAAATGCCTCAGATTAGGGCTTGGAAAAATCATACAAACATTGAAAGAGGCCTCCAGATTAGGGCTTGGAAATCATACACATTGAAAAGACGCCTCAATAGGGCTTGATAAATCATACGAACATTGCGAAAGAAGCCTCAGGATAGGACCTTGGGTAATTTGCAAATTTAAGGTTAAAGGGGGGGAAGCCTGTGTTTCTGTTTATCATGTTTAATTTTGTTATCGATGATGTAGCGAGAGGTTGAATCTTTGACACATGTAGTGTAAGCCATTTGCTATTATATTAAATTATTGCATATACTGGTAGTTGAGGTAACATTTAAAACGTTTCACCCAGAGAAAACCAGTGTCAACAAGGTGTGCCAAGGTTGACCGTGATTTTTCTTGAGGCCGCGGGGACAATTTCCAAACTTTTTCACTTATATTGAATGTTAACAAACATACAAACTGTTAGTAATAAGTCAATTAGCGTATGTCAACAAGTTGCGTTAATACAAATACTCAAACAACATTTAACCAATCTAGCCGAACCCATATAGTGCTTGAAATTATATGTCATTGGAATGTAATAATTTTTTATAATTATCACCTGTGTTGTGTCGCCTGCCTGTGTGGGTTAGCGGAGGTGACATATAGGGATCATTTTAGTCGCTGTCGGCGGCGTCACAAAATGTTTCTGTACAACATTTTTCTCAGAAAACCACATAAGCCAGCTCCTAATTGGCCACAGAGCATCAGTTTATGGACAACTGTATCGGTAACGCAGTTCCATCTGCCGCATGTCCAAACTTCCGTTTAACGTGACTTAGAAATTTTAACATGGAATTCTGTCACAATTTGTTCTCAGGAACCACACAGGCAGCTTCCTGATAGTTTGGCCATGCATTGCATCAGATATGGAGATCTGTATCGTTTTAACGTAGTTTCCAATCTGCCGCATGTCCAACTTCCTGTTCGATGTGACTTAGAATATTTTCACATGGACAAATTTATGTCACATTTTCAGTAACTAGAGCTACTCTTTTCTATTGGCTCCTATATTATGCACAGAGCATCTATGGAGAACTGTATCGTGTTATTCCAGTTCCAATCTGCTTGCATGTCAACTTCTGTACACGCAAGCTCAAATATTATTAACATGGACAAATTTCGTGTCAAATTTTCTCAGGAACCACATAGGCCAGCTTCCTGATATTTGCACATTGCATCAGTATGACAAACGTATCGAGTAACACAGTTTCCCAATCTTGCCACATGTCCACTTCCTGTGTGAACGCAGATTTAGAATATTTCACATATGGTTAATTCTGTCACATTTTCTCAGGAACCGACAACAGGCCAGTTCCATATTGTGCACAAGCATCAATATGAGAACTGTATCGTGTAACATAGTTTCCAATCTCCAACATTGTCCACTCCTAGTTGGACCGCAACTTTAATTTTTTTGACATGAACAAATTTGTCACAAAGTAAGACTGAGGGCCTCTCTGAGAAACCTCTGAATTGAAATATGTCTTATTTTCATTATAATTCTCACAAATTGCATTCTCATTAACAATATCTCATTCTTTCATCTAAGTTCATATGTTAGAATATTCATTTCATTCTGTAAACTTGAACAGAACTGAATTCTGACAAAACAGGAATTATTATATTATTAACTTTTTTGCCATATGATACTTAAATAAGAAGTAATTTTCAAGATGACATTAGAAGTAGGAGGCGACACATGTCTTCCCTCTTCCCTGGAAGACTTGCCACTAAGTTAAGTAATGTTTCCCGTTGCTAGATGCATGTACTATCACCCTGGAGGGAGTGTTTTCTATTCTCAGAGGGAAACATGTTTTTTCAATTGTTTCTTGGCCAATCAGATTTGAGTATTTTACATATTAAGTATAAATAACATCCAGTCTATCTCTCTCTTATTGCAGCTGACCTTGCTTGATTTTGGAGCCAGTCGAAGCTTCTCTGCCAAGTTTGTAGATGATTATATTCGGATCATTAAAGCGGCATCGGAAGGTGACCGGGAAGGTGTTCGACACTGGTCTATAGAGAGCGGCTTCCTCACCGGATACGAAACTAAGGTATGTGTAGATTATAGCTGACACAAATGCTGGTTTATAGAGAGCAGCTTCTTCAAGGGATACGAAACTAAAGGTGACTAATAATTATAACTCACATAAAAACTCTGGTCTATAGAGAACGGCCTCCTCTCCAGATACGAAACTAAGGTACGTGTAGATTATAGCTCACATAAACTCTGGTCTATAGAGAATGGCCTCCTCACCAGATACGAAACTAAGGTACGTGTAGATTATAGCTCACATAAACTCTGGTCTATAGAGAATGGCCTCTTCACCAGATACGAAACTAAGATATGTGTAGATTAAAGCATACAAATACTGTACATTGCTAACTATAAGCACGGAATTTATTACCGCGTAGTTTAGCTAGGAACTCCACTCGTGTAATAAAATTACTTGCTGTTATTTTTATATATTATTGATATACATATAAAACTCCTATTCAACAGTCCATTCGAGATGTGATGTGTATGAGTAATTAATGATGATAAGTACTTGCGTTAGATAAAAGAGTCAACTGTAGTTCCACGTAAAATTGAAACAAGAAGTATTGTGAGCAATGCTCATGAAGAATATCCCCCACTTACCCCAATCTCTTAAAGGGTGTTGTTAACTGTTCAAGAATTTTAAATGGTACTTTAATGTCCAGTGAGCTTTTGATCTCAAATTCAATAGGGAACATGTCGTCCCATGGGTAGTCCATATGTATGTTAAGGCGACTCTAGGTAGAAAGGATAATGCCTAAGAGCCTGAAACCATTGCATCTACAGATAGAAGGATGGATAGAAAACCCAATTCCAGTATTTTTTGTTGGGGGGAGGGGTATAAAAGTCTTGATTCATTGGAATTGTGTCCCTATAGTAAAACTTTAATATGTTAATGTAAATGAAAATTGAATGATGTAAATTGAATTGAAAAATAAATTAAATTTTAGGCATTTTACTATATACATGTATTGATTCTGTTTCAGAGTATGGAGGCAGCCCACATCGATGCTGTGATGATTTTAGGAGAAACCATGGCCTTTGACGAGAACTTTGATTTTGGGACACAGAGTGCAACCAAGCGTATCTTTAATCTTATTCAAGTGATGGCGGAACAGCGACTTACACCTCCACCTCATGAAACGTATTCATTACATCGTAAAATGTCCGGATCTTTCCTAATTTGCACTAAACTTGACGGCAAAGTTAATTGTAAGAGACTGTTTGATGATATTTACGCTCGATACGAGTTTGGAAAGGAATGTGAATTTTGGGAGGACCACCAGAAGTAATTTAGTTGACGTATGGGTGAAGATTCGTATATCTAAGGTGTGATTGTTATTTAATGTACATGTAGTGATTGTGATCCTTCACTTGTCTTAAATTAGACTTTTAATGCCTGTTTTATTCTGTCGGTATCTGTGAATGTACATGAATTGTATTATATAGTATTGCTATATTGTCAAAATATTAAAGAATATGTTGTTGGCACTTACATTTTTGTCTTTCCTCCGAAATAAACAACAATGAAAACAGTAACTGGCACCTGCTAGACGTACAATTGTTTTTTAATTATCCCCTTGCCGCTAGTTGCTGCCTTGCAATACCTTGTGAACAAGATAGAAACAAGGGCATTCATCAGAGAATCATCAAACCTACCTTTAAATGTTGCCAATGGAGAGAGGATGAACCCTATTGATTTTCAAGGTCAAAGTCACTATTGGCTATTGCCTAACAATCTTGTGTTGCAAGGGGATGCTACAATTTCGTTGCCTTGTTTAAATGAGAAACTATTTTTAGTTAAAAAATTCTATGTACAGTTGTACAAATATATCTGACAAGGACCGTAGCATTGTGCGTACTAGAATCAGAGTGAAGTTTAACAAAGTAATTTTTTGAATAACTCGTCACTAGATATGAATATTTCCTTTTTTCCATGAACATTCAACTGTCTATAATGTCAAAAAGTATAGTCTTCAAGTTGTCATGAGGAATGGTAGTGTAAAGTTTTGATGTTGTTTTCAGAAAAGTTCTGAGATTTTAAATTTGGAGTTTTTCAGAATCCACATTTGGTTTATATATAAACACTTCTGGCATACATGTATGTAGTTTCACAATACGTCTGAAGTTGCTCCTTCACAGATGTCAAAATTTTGTGCGGAGCAAAGGTAGGGTTTGGTGGAACATTTAATGGATTCAGCAATGTATCTGGGGTTTCGTTTTTTTTTTTATCGGAATTACTAGTACCTGCAGTCACCAAAGACTACAAAGATATTGTTAAATGAGGAACTCCAGCCATTGCTTGATTATCAACTTCGAGACTCCTATAGACTTCGGATTTCTCACCTTTACATAAATATCGCGCCGCGGACGTTAAAACCACTACTTAGGATGCCTAGATCAAGTGTTAGCTTCAAAGGCAAATGATAATTTCTATTTGAAGTCCACTGTACAAATAAGTCTTTTGAAATCTTTCTTGTCTACTCTAGACATCATAGCTATCTTGATGAAGAGATGATCTAACTGGGCTTATGTTTCCCGGGAATAGCAACCATCCATAACAAGTTCTTGAATAAGCTCTACCCCCAAGACGTTATGTAAAAGTGAAGATACATACCAGTGATCATTCGCTACTGTGGAATTCACATTGATTCGTGGGGGATCAATGTTCGTTGGATTTCGTGGGTCACTCTCTTATACCCACGGAATTTACTTCCCAACGAAACATGTTTTGATTTTCCTTTTCACTCTTCATAAATATATGCGTTGCTATATATTTACTTAATTACCCACGAATTACGTCCCAAATTCAAACCAGGTAAACATTGGCCCCGACGAATTTTTAAAAGTGATTCCCACAGTTATATTCCTAATAGGGAATACAATGAAGAGTTGCGGCAACACGGACATTTTGATACACTAGAGGATCTTGCAGGTGCCTTAGGAGGCGTAAGCATCCCCTGTCGACCGGGCCACATCGGCCGCACGAACCTATATCTTGATTCGATAAACGGCAGTAAACCGTAGGTTCAAAAATCGCTTTTATAAATTATAACAGAACCCAGTCTCTAACAATTGGTATGAACATGCCAGACAGCTTTTGACCAGTGACAGGTTAAATAGCAACTAGATTGTTAAGTAAAAACGACCATAGAAATTTGCACATCATGGCTTGACTTTAAAACTGAACGTTGTTGAGAATCCCTGTAATATCAACTGTGTTTGTCTAGAAGTTGCGCTAACTTGATATATCGAATCAAAACCATATGTAAGATCGAAAGGGAAATGTTGTCTACATAATCAGCGGAAAGTTGAATATGGAGATGAAGCCGAACATCATCCCAATTTAACATCAAAAGTCCTGAGTGTGTGAATATTCACAGAGCATTCTTTATATGTTATCAAAAACACCAGAGTAAACGCGACGTTAGATTCTTCCTGTTTAAATAATTATCAATTGGATTGCTTTACAGTAGAAAAAATAATTTAAAAAAAATATTTGAAACGTCAAGTGCCTGTGGTTAAAACAAAAATATTACCAATATTTAAAATATGTCTACGAGAATGTCTTGTGGTTATACCTATGCTCAATAAAATATTCAGTACGACGTAGATGTGGGAGACTGTTGGTGTCTTTATTTCAATTCACTTGGGATATATCGAATCGACATTGAAAAAATGATGAATTATTAATAGATAAACGTCATCAATTAGTTATAAACTGTTGATGTTAACGGTCACAGCTAGAGAATTTTTCTTCTCATTGCAGGACGTTTTAGAATAAATCGCCTCACTAACATTTAAAAAAAAAAACAGATCCGCTAACAAAGGTAGAACAATTCATTTCCCATGGGAATTCCACTGTTGGAAGACCCAATCACGAAAGACTGCGGGAAATATTGTCGATGTGAAACTTCCAGCATCGCTTTAATATCAACTTCCAAAGTAGCATGTGTGCGTTACAATCTGCAGGTGGTGTTACAAAAGTTTGAATATTTGACTAATCACTATAGTTATGATATATTTTACTTTCTTAATTACAATCTTATATTTTCGGGTGTATGCAGGTTATACCGAGATTTTAGACTTGCTAAAACTTTTACATCAGCGCATTGATTGAGTTTTACCGTCTTAAAATTCGATATCACCCGGAAAAAATATTAAAGATCATTTCTTAATATCAGAGATGACAATGTTTTGAGTTATCTGTGTGTGGACTAATTTCTGTGTCGGATGTGGAGTGTGTGCTGGTCGACCTTTAACTCGTCTAAGTTTAGTGTTGATTTCCTTCTGACTATAACAAGATGATTACAAGTTTTGGCATGACTTTTTACCAGTTGGAACAAAAATAATGGTCTTCTGCTTGATTAGTTCCATACTTTATTTAATCAGATTTAAAAACATCAGAAAATGCCGTTTGTGATTAAAGATTCATTAGACAGGGTTTAAAACACTAACTGCGTACATAAATATTCTGCATATGCCGTTAGACTTTTTACATAATGATCAGTGGCCTACATTAATCAAATGATTCCACCGGTAACTACAAACAAAAATGTTCCATCTTTAGAGGGAGCAGCCCGTTGATTACTCGAACCATGACTTGACGGACGATTGATTTGATTGTAAGCCTGTTTCCAACGTCCCACTCGAGAATACTTTCACTCATATGGAGACGTCACCATTTCCGGTGATGGGCTGCACAAACGCTATAAAGACGATCACTGCTCTAGGACTTACGGCCTTTGAGCAGTGTAGCAATCTTTATCTTGCCACACCTGTTGTACAAGGGGCCTCGGTTTTGTGGTCTCGTCGAAGGACCATCCCTTAGTGTCGCCTCTCTATATGGAAGAAGGGGTACTGAGGGACTATTTCTAATCCGGATTCCATAGAGCTTGAGACGATGAACCTAAAGGAAGTTCTGTAAAAATGTTTAAGCATATGCTAGTCCAACAGGTTCCTCGTAAGAACATTACATGTACATGACATGCTTTTAGAGTGACTTGATTATGGTTGTCATCATATCTGGATTCTAAAAACTTTCAGCAAAACAACTTTTAAAAAAAATAATAACAACAAACAAGGCAAACAGAGGGCCCATGGGGCCACATGCTCAACCTGAGACCTTAGCCTTGGCTAAGCAGTGGTGATTTAAAAAAAACAAATTAGGTTTCCTTAAAACGTGACCCACTGGTTATGGAGAAGAACATTTTATCGCACAAGCTTTGAGAAAAAAAGGTTTATAAAGATTTTTCCCTACATAATCATATGTTATAAAAACTTTGATCCCCTATGGGCCCCATCGTACCACCGGGGGGTCATGATTTGAACAAACTTGAATTCCACCTTATCAGGAAGCTGTTCATATCAATTTTCAAGCTTTTCCTGGCCCAAAGTGGTTCTTGAGAAGACGATTTTTTAAAGATTTTCCCTATACAGTCATATGTAAAACTTTGCATCCCCTATTGGGGCCCCATCGATACCCCTGCGGGGTTCATTATTTGAACAAAACTTACCCTGAATCTCTTACTATAATCAGGAAGCTTTCATATAAATTTCAGCTTTGCTAGTTCTTGAGAAGAAGATTTTAAAGATTTTCCCCTTTATTTCACATAGTAAAATTGTGATCCCCCTATTGTGGCCCCCATCGTACCCCTGGGGGTCATGATCTTGAACAAACTGAATCTCCACATATCAGGAGGCTTTCCATATAAATTTCAGCTTGTCCTGGCCCAGTGAGTTCTCAGAGAAGATTTTTTAAATGACACCACCCTCATTTTTGCATGTTTTCATGATTATCTCCCCTTGAAGGGGGGCCCGGTACTTCATTTGAACAAACTTGAATCCCCTTCACCCAAGAATGATTTGTACCAAGTTGTTTGAATTTTGGGCCCAGTAGTCTGAGAAGAATGAAAATGTGTTGAAAAGTTTACAAACGACGAGGTAACGGACAAATTTTGATCAGAATAGCCACTTTGCAGCATTTCGGCTTCAGGTGAGCTTCAAAAA
>CAJDSM010030103.1:9000-19878 GCA_903981925.1 Ostrea lurida
TTATGTACCATGAAAATAACACAATATTTGATCAAATTATCAGTTTCTTGTTGAAGTTTAGAAAAACATAGAACTTATACAATGATTCTTAAAATCCAAACAATGTGCATATTAGTATGATCGTAATGGTCTAGCAGACTCTTGTACTTATTACAAGGTAAGTTTACTCTGCATAATATTTAATAAATATTCCTATTGAATTTCCTTTTGCGATGATTTATGGCGATATCTAAAATGTATGTACCCATCGCCGCCATTGCTCAATATTCCGATACAGTAAACCGGTATTTACTAGTTACATACCTGCCGTTCCTGAATATCCCGTCACAGTAAGCTTATATTTGCTTGTCTTGTCCCCCACTGTGAATTTGGAGTACTTAGCGTAAGCCTTTTCGCCAGCAAAGCTCAGGAGATCAACTCTTAGCTCCTGGGATTGCTGAGTTAAATGGTGGATTACATCGTTTCCTGTTTAGCAAAAAAAAAAAAGAATATTGGTGCATGAAATAATGAATAAGATGTATATTCATTGGTGAAACAAAAAAGTTTATAAGCTTTACAACCCTCTCCGTTGTTTGAATATCTTTGACACATATTTTCCATATAACGTCACAAAACAGAAATTTGCGAAACCTAAGAGTACATACCTCATACAAAGCTTTTCTCCTTCACTAGCTTTTTACTTGAGATTAAAGCATTTTTTTTTTGGCTTTTTCTATATTTTTATTATTGTCTTGGTTTTCTAAATATTTCAGCTTCACGAGTCGCTGATGTCAAATTATGTTTTAAATGTGTCACCTACGATACACTAAATATGCAAGTACCTCTGTGTAATTATAATTAGATTCAAGATGGGGGAGGGGGAGCAATATGGAATCATAGTTTCATACTGGTACATGTATGGATAACTTTGTACATTCACTTTTAAAAAGTAACACGGCAATGGTTTCTCGGGTAGTAGATAATCAACTTGGTTCCAATTGTAGAGTGTTGATTCAAACTACAAAATGGGAAAAAAATTCAATCGGGAACAATATGTTCATTAAGGAGTAATTGTCGTATTTCCCAGCTACTCCTGTCGTGAAACTATATTTTGATCAGATAAACGTAGTAATTCATATTCAAGAATAGCTTCACAATATTGTACGAGAAACCTCAGAAAGCATTTGCTCTAATTGGTTTCGTAAATTGCATTGTTATTATAGCCATAACATTTGTGAAATACTGTTTATAAATAAGACTATTTAATTCACCGTAACATCAATATAAATTGGCGAAGTAAACAATGTGTTAGACGTAATCATAGTCCCAAAACATATATACAAAGTAGAGTGTAGGGCAACACGGACCTCCAACAAAAGCGAAAAGCAGGATCAGGTGCCATGGACAAGTAAGCATCCTCTGCTGCACGACCACACCCGCCGTGAGCCCTTAGTTGAAACAATATTAATGTAAACGGGATTACCCGTTGTCAAATCTAGTACGAAAATGAAAAGTCTAACAAACGGTATGAAACAAAGCAGTCAATATATGACTAAGTGATACTTTCTATCGCCAACAAGGTCATAGCGACTGTAGAATTTGCGAAAAGATGCCCTCAAACGAGAATCGATATAACCCTGCAACATCAACTTTTTAGTTAGTAGTTTACCTCGCTCATAAAAATCCTTATACGCATGACATATTCTTGCGTATCTAATCAAGTGCGAGACATACAAAGGATAAGCAGGTGATAATGGTACATTACTACATAAAACAAGGAAAATTGACGATTGCAAAGTTAAAGTCATCACGTTTATCATATAATGTGGTTTTCACTCTGCCATTAGAGTCAATATTAAGTAAAATATCCAGACACGAAGCAGATATGTCAGATTAGGTGGTGTCTTTTATTTCAAGTTCGTCAGGATGTATCATATATATGGGTATACTTATGAAAATTCTTATTATTAATTGATAAGATATCATCAATATATCTATGTGTAAGGTGAAGGCAAGTTTTTGTTTTTGTTTTAATCCCGTAACAGATTGTTGGAAGATATGGTCTCCAAAGACCACATAATTATTTATTTCTCTATAGCCTGGCTATAATTCAAAATTGATCAATCGCAGAGCATGCCTTTGACGTGTTGAACAACAAAAGTCCAACAACATTTAGGTAGAAACGTAACATTGCTATTTATCTGACGATTGTGATGCTAACACCATCCCATTCACTAAATTTTACTAATGCCTGCCAATTATGAAACACGAAATGTAATAAGGTAACCGCCATCCCAACCAATTCCCATAATAGATCCTTTTCATTAGGGTATTTTCGTCATGCAAAATGATGTACTTTTCCCGTATGTCATGTATACAGGAAACTGTATATGCATATACCATGCTACAGGTAAATAATGGGCTCCAACTTTATTTTACTTTACCTTGGGATACACACATTTATCGCTCCATTTATATAGAAAAAAAGATTTTTAGATTTGTATTGAGCATGAAACATGAACATTACACGCAATGATACATCAACATCAATCTATTTGATATGTCATGCAACATGGACATTAATCTTACCAATCCAGTAGTTTTTGGATGGATCTCCAAATCCGTTCTTGTAGTCTGTCCAATTTCTGTAAAAGTCTGTGGAACCATCCTTTCGTTTTTGGATAACCTGTGAAAAAATGTCACAATTAATTACTGCGAGGTAATCTAAAAGTATGCAGTTTTCAATTGAATGTCTGTACAAGTTTATATTTGTGAGATGATCCAATTTATGTAATGTTCATTTCGAGGTTCGCTTTATTTAAAATACAATTAGCAAATTAATATGTTATTTATATCCTTAGCATCTCCGAAAATATGTTGACATCATCACTTAGTACAAATAGTTGTCTACTATTTCTACATTAGTTGGAAACAGTTCAAATTAGGTATTAATTTGGAGGCTAATAAAACATATGATTGAAATACATTACGTCAAAAACTCTATATCATGACAACTGTATGCTCTTTACTATGTACCGGTGTATAATGTAACTCACGATGTCGTATATACTCGCCTATAAGCCGGTTTGGTTGGTTGTGCATTTTGAGATTATTTTAAAGGATTTTGACATTGACCCGCTTATAAGTCGGTATAACATTTTGCCAGAATCGGTTGATAATTTCAAATCAGTCACACTAATTTTGCCCCTGTTTCCAAAATTATTTTGAGAAATGATGCCAGTATTTGATTAACTTTTCTCCAAAAATCAATACCATATCAACTGTTTTATCATTAACCTGTGTCCAATAATAATTTTTTTTCATAGTTCTATGTCCAGACTAATTTGTTTGGACGATAATCGTGATAATCGTCGGGGTTGTTTTAAACATTGGAACATGTCACCGACTAGAAAAATACTGACCTCCCTAGGACTCGCTTTTAAGTCGGAGATGGACTTTTGGATCAAAATTTTACTTTTAAAATCCGTCTTATAGGCGAGTGTATACGGTAAACACAAATGGGATCATGCATGTGCTGGATACTGACCAATGTAAAGGCAAAAGATAACGAACAGTGATCAACTCGTAAGTCCTAAATAGAATACCACAAACAAAAGTTGGGCAATCACGGACCCCTGGACACATCAGAGGTGGGAACAGGTGCCTAGGAGGAGTAAGCATCCCCTGTTGACCGGTCGCACCCGCCGTGAGTCCATAGTCTTGATCAGGTAAACGGAACAATCCGTAGTCAAATCAGTGTGTGAAAAACGGCTTAACAATGGCTATGAAACACACAGATAGCATTTGACTCAATGGTAGGTCATATTGGTAAAATACATTGTTATAACGACCATAGAATTTACGAAATGCTGCCTTTAAATGTGCAGCGCTCTAGGATTTAAAAAAAATCACTCACCCACGGTTGAGTAGCAGGTAAAAATTCACTCACCCACCACTTGTCATTACTCACCCAAATCCAAACATAAATACAAATACCAACAACCATTAAGTACCGTAGCGTTGCAAACGAAAATCTAAACCTTGACCAGTTCGCGGTATTTTCTGTTTCCGTCTCGGCTTTTATTTTACTATTCGTTTACTTGTTTCTGGGTTTGATTTTCGTCTTGATTGCCACGACTGACACAGTTCACGATCGCAGTGTTGAAAATTTAATAAGTTGCACAACTTTTGAAATTATTTTTGCATATTTGACACAATAACCTGATCACTTTTACCATAAGTTATGTGATCTTTTTTGTAAAGATAATACTATTTCAGAAAAACGCTTTCCCGAACGGGTGAGCAAGTAGGCGTGATCAACTCTCCCGATCAAAAAACCCACTCACCACGGGTGACGGGAGAGCATAATTCTAGAGCACTGAACGTGCCTGTTGAAACACCTGCAACAACATCTTGTCTGTAAGTAGCTTGCCTCGATTAAAAAGCTGATCATGTGCAGAACAAGCTCTTGCGTATCGAATAAGCTGAGAGACATACGCACAATATGATTTACTCAGTATTCTAAATCTCTCGCTTTAAAACGATGATTGATACGGAGGTCAATTTCTTGAGTGAAGATGCACGTGAAAACCCCCCAGTTTGGCTGTATTGTATGCTTTTCAAGACATAATTTGCGAGAAATTTAAGTACATTTTTGTATAAAGAAATTTTCAATTTAGTGGTGATGCGTGTACGTACTCGATAGAACGACATTGGCTATTGCATTAAAGGAGGGTGACCTTATTACCAATTCCATTGTGATTTGCATTCATGAAATCAGTTACAATGTAAGGGAACATTAATATTCGATATTTGATATGAAAAACTGTATGTTAGCTCTCCATTCATTTATCGTACTGTAATTACTTGCATTATAAATTGCAAATTTGATACAATAAGTGTAATAAATTTTTAGTGGAATTAAAGAGTGTTTCATACGCACAACAATATTAAGCGTTGCTGTGTAGTTTAACACGATTTCGAACACGGAGCTGTACTGTCATAGAGCGTTGCCTACTAATATATCCCCATCTACGAACACTTCCCGCAAAGTTCGTCTCAGTAGAGATTATTTAATATATAGTTTGACGCCCGCTTGAGAAATTGTAATCATATGGAGACCTCACCATTGCCGGTAAAGGGCTGAACAAATTAGACCTGTGCTCGACGTTCACGACCTTTAAGCTTGGTGGGATTTTTATTGTGCCACGCCTGCAGTAACAGGGAACCTATATAGTCGCCTCTTGCAACAAGCAGGGGTACCGAGGATCTATTTTAACCCGTACACCCGCTCCTCAATCTCCATCCCTGGAGAACATGCATGAGAGTTGAGTACTCTCAGAAATATCGCCAGTGAATCAAGTAAACCATTCTATAATACAATCGGCTACAGTCATGCTCTATTTGCGTTCATGTTATTATTGGAGCTATAAGAGATGTTAAGAATACTTGACAATGGCTTATTCATGATTTATATGTACTCACCGTCCAGCCGCCTCCGTCTGTAGTCATGTCACAGTACACACTCTTTTCCTGATCATCGACATTTATTGAATACACCCCATCTTTTCCTTTCATATCTGGGTCACTTTGCAAAATCCTCATACAGCTTTTACCCATAATCTTTAGGTTCACTACAAGAAAGACGTGATCATAGATTGGTTGCTACCAGTGATACAATTTTAGCACTGATATATACAACTACTGATGTCAATAAAGGGCGAATGATGTTTTGAAATTTCGTACTTGCATTGTGACAAATAGCATATCTGTACTGCAATATTTTTGACAAGAATCTAAAATGGTTTTCACATATTTCATCAGCCACGAACCTCAACAATCACTCGACCCTACACTAATTAAATGTTTCAATAGTGTGATAAATATATCTTATTTACTACAGTAACTTGATCCGAAGAGGTAAAAGGCGCGGGTCATCAGATCACAACCGACGCGAAACGTAATTTCAAGGCCTACATATCATTTTATAATCTCACAAGTCCCAAATAAAATAAGAGTTGGACAAACACGGGTTCTTCGATACACTAAAAATAAGGATCAGGGAAAATTACAATTGAATAAAATATAATACTTCCCATAAGAGTTTTTTTTCTAAGCACTTATCAATAAATACTAAAACCAACTGTAAAAACCACAGAAAATATCAAAAATTATTAGCACCTTCTTAAAGTGAAAATCCATATATATCGAATATACCCCATCTTTTCCTTTCATGTATGGGCCACTTTGCAAAATATCCATACAGCTTTTATGTAGAACATTCAAATTCACTGTAACAAAGACATGAGGAGCTTTTGCATTGTTGTTTGCTAATATCTGCTAATGATGCCTGGTTAGTACTGACGAATGCACCGATCATTGTCCGTATTTTGATGTGAGAGTGGACTCGGGAGTAGGGACACATGTTGTCTGTGGATTTTCAACTGCAACACAGGCTATTCCTAACTGTATTGTGATAAATAATAAGCATATATAGGGATAATTATCTAAATAAGTTCTAACTACTTTTCACTATTATGGCTATAAAATACATTGTCCTCTGACTCTACACTAATTAGGCGTTTTAATAGTGAAACCAAAATATTACGACGTTTATTATACGTAATGCAATATTCTATTTTAGGAGCTCGTAGCTCAGGTCCAAACCCGAACATTTTGTCAATATGTCAGTATTTGTCAAATGTATCGTATTTCCAACATTCCGGTTTGAGCATCACTGAAGAGACACAATTTGTCGAAATGCGCATCTGGTTCATAAAAATTGGTACCGTATATGATTTATATTTAACAGTTAGACCGTTTTTGACATACCAACTTTGACTACGTATAACTTCAGGGGATAAATACAGAGAGCTCAGGCAAACGTGACGTCTTGGTCACCTGATCCTACCTCTGCTATGCCAACTGAGTAACTGTTTGCCCTACTCTTTCGATGTTCTTTTCCACACTATTCACCGCTTGTTATCTTCCCGCTTATCACTATTTTATCAATAACTTCAATGTCCGCCATTGGATTTTAAATTAATATCAGATATTGGATGAATTGGAAAAAACTTCAATTAAAAATTGTCTGTGGTACACATCTTTATACTCCGAAGTATAGTTAGGAAATAACTACCTTCTCAATTGTGATTTGCGACCGTTAATGTGGATTTAACAGTTGCATACTGGGTTTTACCAGTCAAAACCGCTGTGAGCCTAGTCTTGATCAGGCAAATGGGGCAATCCGTAGTCAAATCTGTGTATGGATAACTTATTAATAATTGCTATGAAACAATTCAGACAGCTTTTGACCCAAGGGTATGCCATAGTGGCAATTAAATAGTTATATTGACCATATAATTTACGCAATGCTGCCTTTATACGTAGCTGTTGAAATCCTTGGGGAAAAAATTGATTGTAAGTAGCCTGTCTCAATTCAAATACTGATCATACGCAGAACAAGCTGTTACATATCGCTAAAGTTGAGAGACATACATACCATATGTAGTTGATGATAGAATATATTTACATAAATACGGAAAGGTGACAATAGAAAGGCTGAAATCGTCCCGTTTGTCATTAGAAGTTGATTTGTTAGATTGCCGTTTCATGTCCATTTTCAATACAATAATCCAAGTACGAAGCAGACATGGAAGACTCTGTGGCTTCCTTTACTTCTAGTTCTTTGGAAACCTACTTCTAGTTCTTTGGAATACCTTACTCTAGATCTTTGGAATACCTTACTCTCTAGTTCTTTTGGAATACCTTACTTCTAGTTCTTTGGGATACATTCGAAACGACATATACATGCCTATCATTGTTATTATATACCACGGTGCATAATCTTAATAATCATTACCAAATGCATTACATAGAAACACAATATGCAATACATAAATATCATTCGGAAAGCAATTGGGTTTTTATTTTATTTACTCGTATAAATTTGCAAATATATCAAACTCTTTGCATTGTGTAATTGAAACAAATCTTTACACTTTTAAATGCTTGATGACATTTGCCCTCCTAAACGTTATTATTTTTCAGCATTTTACACTCTAAAAGAATGGGACCCCCCATTATTGATATTGCACATCTTACATTACCTTTCTCACATATATGCCTGTGGTATATCTGGCACATGTAAGCGATAATGTCGTGTTCTGAATATCGTTGGCTTTCTCTAACACTTATATGATATTAAACATTCTTTCACCATATTAGAACATATTTCTTTGGAAGATTTGTTTTTCATCTCTCCAATCCAAAATTGATTAAAAGGATCAGGCAATATTTTCAACTATGAATTCCAGCCACATAAAAATAAGATTTTGTGAATACAAAGTCATTCAATCTTAACAGCATCAGCCCATGGAATTAAAACACCATCATTTAGAGAAGTAAAGAGAAATTGTATATACAGACCCTAAACCGTGCTACTACATCTCAGAAACGTACCGAACCGTACCGTGCACGAAACGAACCGTACCGCGCAAGAAGCGCACCGTACCGTGAAAGAAACGAACCTTACCGCACAAAAAGCGTATCGAACCGTACCATACAAGTGATGTAGTAGCACGGTTTAGGGTCTGTACTTTAAAGTTCGATACAGTTTTCAGAACTAAATCTGATAACGCGATTGTTTACTTAGTAGCAAAGATAAGGAACAGTGAAACTGATTAATAGTATGACATACTCCCAATTTACCATATATCATATTATCAGGAGTGGATGGTTTCAGATTCAAAAGCAATTTGCAGAATTTTGATTGCAATCTTTCCATGACATGTATATTAGCAGTGTACGTTCTTCTTTAAGACAAGTATTGTTACAACCAGACATGGGGTGAATGACATTGAGAATTAATACATTACAATACCATTACTTCAAGAATTTGGCATCATCATTACCATTACCTTTTCCCCCTAAAAGTATTGCATTACATTAGGCCAAATATATAATTATGTCTGTTTCTTGCTGCCCGATCAACCTGGACTCAAAACCTATGACCTGGATTTTTTTCTGTTTTAAAAATTTCCCGAATAACATTTTAAATGTTTGACCAAAGGCAAATTATTAACGACACAAACGATCATCTCGTACAGTCCGTGGAAGATAAAATATACAAACAAGAGATTGGCAAACACGGACCCCGGACACTACGGCAGAGAGCTGGGTATCAGGGGTCCTAGGAGAGTAAGGCAATCCCCTGTTGACGGTCACCACCCGCCGTGAGCATAATTTTCTTTTTCTTCTTGATCAGGTAAACGGGAACAGTTCAGTTAGTCAAATCAGGTGTGTAAACAACGGCAGCTTACATGTGCTATGAACACACCAGTACAGTCATATTTAGAACTCAATGATAGGTATATTGGGTAATACTAAACATGGTTATAACGACCATAGAATTTACGAAATGCTTGCCTTTAAACTTGACTGTTGAAACCCCTGCAACAACAACTTGTCTGTAAGTAGCCTTGCCTCGAACAAAAAACTATTATACGCAGAACAAGCTCTTGTGTATCGAATAAGTTGAGAAACATACACACCATATGCAGGTGATGATGATAAATTGTTACATAAATATGGTAGTTGACGATTGGAGAACTTAAATCGTCCCGTTTGTCATAAAGTTGAGTAGTTAGTTTGCCGTTAAATCAATGTTCAATAAAATATCCAAGTACGAAGTTGCAAATCAAGAACATTTTTGAATGCTGCAGATTTTCTATGTCTATTGATTCAATCAATAGTTAATTTACTACAATTAAAGTCCTATGGTTTGATTGCGTAACCATTTTAGTGTTTTCTAACTATGGGACATTGACATGTTTGACAGAGCACGGACAAACGTACTCCACCATGTGCTTATAAATATGCCAAACAGATGTTTTGTTTAAGCCAATCCTTGAATTATGAGCCCTGTTACATGTAACGGATGTTCTTTTCAATTTGATGCTGTTTTTAGTAAAAGTATGAGTGAACACAATAAAAGAAGTCAAAGATATAACCTGTTGGTTAAGCATTGTAATGATCAATAAAAAATACATCGATATGTCGACGTGATCATGAAGTTAACAACAATTAATTTCTTCTTAGCTACAACCTTTCAAATAATTTCTGTCTTAAAAGAATACAAAAGCTTTTAAACATAATTCACATGCAGGCAATATGAGTTAGATTTAATTAAGCAATGAATTATGATTTATTGAAAAGATGTAGTCTCATGAACTACAACGGGTGTGTGCACATATTCAATATGAACATTGCGCATCGTTGAGCGTTATGAAAATTTGTCTCTGCACACATCCGTTGCAGTTTATGATACTACTATCCTTCAATAAATCATAATTATTGCTATATTAATCTCACTCCTACAATATGGACGATGATCTGTTTGTGCTTTATAGTATATGTTTTAAACTTTCCACTCAATCCTTTGTGGGAAGTAGCGGACATTTACGCAACTCATGATTCATATCGTTACACGCAAATAGGAGTGCAAAATTCAAAGAATCAATTAAATAACCCAAAGTTGTTACTTATATTTTATTCTAAAATAAAAACATCAAATGTAGTCAACTAGTTTTACATTATCTACAACCTAGAGACAGAGTTCATATATGTACATATTCTTTAAAACCACGTAAGTATTCTTGTATCGGATACTCCCCAAATCACTTCTGGTATGGCGCGGGTCCTTTTGCGTTTACCGCGCCTCACTACTCATCAACATATTAGTTGGAATACAGTAAATGTAAATATGATGGTAATGTACTTACCTGACGAAAGCTGGGTAGAGATATTTAAGAGTTGTGAGCCATATTCCTGCAAGGAGCCATTGATCATCTGAAACTGTAGCCTCAAAGCATCGTTGTGTTTCCTTATTGTTTCGTTCAT
>CAJDSM010030109.1:3918-16392 GCA_903981925.1 Ostrea lurida
GAGAGAGAGAGCGCAGAATTTCATCATTGCATGCATATGGTGTTAATGTCGCTCAACGGCTTCGATACGCAAGAGCTTGTTCTACGTATGATCAGTTTTTGAATCGAAGCAGGTTACTTACAAAAAAAATGTTGTTGCAAGGATTTCAACAGTCACCTTTAAAGGCAGCACTTCGCACATTCTATTGTTATTATCACGATTAAGTTTGCTAGTATATCCTGCGGGTGTGACCGGTCGACAGGGGCCTAGGCACCTAATCGCACCTCTTTTGTGTCCAGGAGTCCGTGTTTGCCGAACTCTTGTTCGTTATTTTATTTGAAACTTGCGAGACTGGTCACTATTAGTAATATTTTCATTTATATAGACACTAACGGCAATCTAACAATTCCACTTAAAATGACAAACGGAACGATTTCAGTTTCTCCATCGTTGACTTCCCATATTTATCTAAGCAACATTCCATCATCACCCGCATATGGTGTGTATGTCTCTCAACTTATTAGATGCGCAAGAGGTTGTTCGGTGTGTGATTAGTTTTTGAATCGAGGAAGAAGTTGTTGTTGCAGAGGTTTTCAACAGTCAGGTTTAAAGGGAGCATTTCGCAATTTATTTGGTCGTTATAACGATCTAGTTTGCTGCATGTAAGCCATTGGGTCAAATGCTGTCTTAGATGTTTAATAGCAATTTGTCAAGCTATTTTTTTCAAAAACTGATTTTAACTACGGATTACTTCGTTCACCTAATGAAGACATGGGCTGACGGGTGTGATCGGTCGAAAGGGGATAGTCCTTCTAGGCACCTGATAACACCTCTGGTGTGTCCAGGAGTCCATGTTTGCCGAACTCATGTTTTGCATTTTCTTTGGGACTTACGAGATATATCATTGTTGGTTATTTCTGCATTTTCATAAATAAATTTTAAAAATTTAAAAATAAATAAAAAGTTGTGTTACTCTATGAATGTTCGTTATCTCTTTGCCTTTACACTTTATATACAGATAATATGTACTTCCATAAAACTGAAAAATTAATAAATTCATGTTTTTAGTTTTTAAGGTAAGATAATAAGAGAGTTTAAATCTTACAATGTTTGTGATTGATCAAAGTTTGTTATCTTTGCTTTTATATTTCATTACAGAAAATATGTAGTAAGTTTGGATGAAATTGGTTGAATGGTTCTGTGATAGAAGAGAAACAGCACCCATTAAACTTTAAAATATGGCCTTCAAAATGACTTTCATAGTTTAAATTCCATGGGATGGAAACCTTTAATCCTTGAGCAAATGTTTTTATTTGGAGCATAATTTGTCAAATAACTGCTATGCTGTTTCCGTTTCTCTAACAGCAGTCAGTTAGAAATCTTCAATATTTTGACAATTTAGACGTAGCGTTCGGTGTTTGGTAATTTCTGAGGGTTAATGGTTCGATATAAAAGGAGATTTTGAGAATTGAGTCGACGTATAAAAGTCACAGGTAATATTTCTGGTCGTCTGATCCCGATTGTGGTGTATCCAGGGTCCGTGTTTAACCACCTCTTGTTTTGTATTCTATTTGGGACTTGCAAGGTTGCTAACTGTTTGTTCATTTGCCTTTTCATAGTAAAGGTAATTTTATCAAACATTTTGAAAGGAATTAAAAGTATTACAAATGCTACAAGTCATTTTCTGCTAAAAATAACAAATTTATGCATTTATCTGCATTATTTCCTAATCTAAGGCAATTATGACCTTTAAATTATCTCCCCCTAGTTTTTGGATTCTTGGACAATTTAAATGCAATTTACTATACATGTCGGTTCATAGTATAACTTTCGATAAACATGGACTAAATTGTGAGTTCAAAAATATCATTCATATATCTTTTTTAATTATATTTGAATGGAATGAGGTGATTCGGAGTGAGAGAAAAAAAGTTCAACAAAATGAACTATACTCTACCGTTAGAGCACTAAAATAACTTTTAATTACGACATGTATCTTTCTCTGAAGATACTGAATTTTCTCTCGAATGCATAGTACATGTACATTGAAAAAAGAATAGCACTAAATCTGCAGTGCATGTACATGTACATTGTAAATTGCATGTTTATTGTTTTTATCTTGCTAATCAACATGTTTCGGAGGAGAAAATTAGAATATGTCTAATTTTGATGGGCTGATTTCTTACTTTCAAAGGAAAACTTTGAAGGTTATGAAAATATAAGAAATGCTTAGAAATTATCTTTTTCTAAATTTGATATTCTGAGATACGAAAATTATATTCTATTAAGGATGTTATGTTACAGAAAGTAAATGGAGCTCTTTTCCAAAAGGTACCGGATAAATTGACGCAATTTGATTTTACTTGTAGCAAGCTCAGTTGTTCACGAATGAAACATAAATATTTTTATTGTATAGCGTAACTTGCCATGTGGACACGCCCCCTTGACAACCCAAAACACCATTACCTTTTTAATTCACATTACGTCACTATTGACATGTAGGTCTACCATGATATAAAATAGATTTTTTTTTCTCAATGTCAACAAGCTGTTGATCTACTATTGTACATATAACACTGTGGTAATAAATTCAATACAATTTCTATATGATACATGCATAAATATAAATATCAGCATAACACAACGAAATAATATGCAAAAAATAGCAAACAGTGTGCCGTATTTCATTTCAATAATTGTGAGGGCGTTCTTTGAATACAGTGATTGGACTATAAATTACTGAGTTTACCTGATTAAGATATGCTTCTCAAAGCATTTTAGCAAGCATCGTGAATCTTTTATAGGAATTTAAAAAGTTTAAATTTGTGTCCTATAAATATTTGTGTTTTTGAAAATCTGCCCCTTGCCCATTTGCACCGGTCCTATCCCGGTGATAGATATTGACAGATCCCCTCGTGAACTTGTTTATTGAGTCACATGACTTGTGGGTCAGTATCAGTTAGCTGCTTGTATTTTACTATTTCGGATTTAATTGGAGACAATGTTACATGCTATGGTACGTTTTTGCGTTCTTTAAAATAATGATAGAATCAATAGTAGAAGGTTATTGCATTTTCCCGGTATATGTACTCGAATATGGGGAAATAACGGACATTGATCAATCAATAACCGATAAAAAATTTGTCGTCCCTGTTTTGAGACATGTAGGCAAGATTTTGTGGATACTTCTTTATTTTTATTAATTGATTAGTTGATTTTGATATTTTCATAGCATCAAACATTATCAAAGAATTTATCGATGTTTCAACTATTGATTTTTCCCCCTAAAACTATATAATGAAAAGCACTTTTCGTAAAGGTTGTTAAAATATTTCAAAAATTTACATACTGATAGAATTTTAAAAGCCTGATCCTGCCTTCGTTTTTGTCGGAGGTACATGTTGCCCTACACTCAGCTTTGTGTATATACATGTATGTTTTTGAATTATGATTACGTTTTAAACGACGATGTTAACCTCGCCTATTTATGTAATTCCAATTCTATGGAATACCCCCTATCATTAGGATAAATGCGTATAGATATTCCCGCATTCAAGAAATGTTTGTGAAATTTAATAAACAGACTCTAACATCAAGGTACATCAAACGATTATCGTTATAAGAATTATTCAGTTACTTTTCTTTTTTAAAAATGACGTTTTAATGAATTATGCATGATAAGTCTCGTGCGTAAATTTACTATGACAATAATGCTGTAAACTGACTACTCATATACTTGTGAAATTTACCTATTTACCTGATCAAGACTATGGGCTCACGATGGATGCGACCAGTCAACAGGGTATACTTACTCCTCCTAGGCACCTGATCCCACCTCTGGTGTGTCCAGGGTCCGTGTTTGCCCAATTCTTGGGTTTTTTAAAATTATATTTGGGACTTACGAGATTGATCACTGTTCGTAATCTTTGCCTTTACTTCCTTCCATATTTCTTTTAAAAAATTAATGCTATTTTTTCTGCCATTGTTTTCTAATCAAAGATATTTCATGAAGTAAACAGTTGTAAAGTGTACTGTACATTTTTAAAAAAAAAAAAAATATTTTTTCTCATTCCCTATAATTGATAAAGCAAAGCAAAGATATATTAGAGAATATTTCTGGGAGAGGTACTCAGGCGTCCATAAAAAGCATTAGAAAAGGAAAGATGAAAAAAAAATTGTAAACTAAGGACATTTTTAAATATATCAAAAAATTTTGTGTTTACAGTTTATTTGAGGATACTTTATCTTTACCTTTACATCCTTCCATGGTTCTGTTTAAAAAAGTAATGCTATTTTTCTACCATTGCTTTCTAATCAAAGATAGTCTATGAGGTAAACAATTGTGAAGTGCACAAAACATTTTTTTTTCAAATATTTTTTCTCATTCCCTATCATTGATAAAGCAGAGTGAATATTTCTGGAAGAGGTACACAGACGCTCATAAAAAGCATTAAGCTTACATAGGCTTGCCCTGCTGCCTAATCCTATTATGCTTTTGCATAATAAAATAATGTTTGAATTCAAAATTAAAAAGCATTAGAAAAAGAATTTTTGTAAACTAAAGTGATAAAGATATCCAATATTTTCGTGTTTACAGTTTATTTGAGAATAGTTTGTGGTAGCTTTCTCATACATTAGTACCATGAGAAACGAATGTAAAGTTTCAAAACTTAACGATTTTAGGCTTTGCTTATATTTTCTATAAACGTAAACACATATTTGAATAATTTGTATAGATTTCGTCACATTCTCTATCAAGTTTGATATCTTATTCGTGAAAGCGAATTATCGTCAATGAAAATTCTTTTAATGTAATTTATGTTTATGTGCACGTGATTGAATTGGAGCGGTCAACATTTTATTATGGCTGCTTGTCAATGTCACTAGTTTTGTCAACATAGAGCTACCTCATCATATTTTTGTTCATGTTGAATAAAGCTGTCAATTCCCGTGTTTTCATTCTTCCCTACTGTTTAAAGCTGCCACATACAACGTCTAGAAAAGCTTTCATTTTCAAAATTATTATACATTTGTGAGAGAAGATGATCTTTTAGCATATTCCCTCCCTAATAAGAAAGTTTCAATGTGATTTTCGCATTAACTGTTCCCACAACATGGGGAACATATAAAGCAAGTATTCAAAACAGTATTCACGAATGCATACATTAAGTAATTCATAAAAGGATATACATGTATTACATTAAGTACAATAATACACTAGATACATTTCACTTGAGATAATATAATTAAAAGTAATTTTACATTTGTGGTTGCAAATAGATGATAGACCTTCACAACATTAGGTCTAGAGCGGAATGTTTCTGGTATATAATGTCGCCTAATATAATTCAAAGCTGGATAAATAAAAATAGAATGCATCTCATCTCCAATATCAGACCTGCAAATATTACACTTTCTTTGATTTCGACCTCTATCTAGCCCGTCTCCCGTTCCACGGCTTATTTATGATCTGTAGTTTGAAATACGCTGTTTATGCATTAAAATATTTGACACATTTAAAAGTAGAATTGTTAAAAAGTCTGCAAGTTACTGTAAAGGGCTTTACTTTCGCGGGGCTAAAATTTCGCGGTTTATATCTTTTAACATTTGGCGATGGTTTAAATTTCACGGATAGCAAATATTCTAAGCTGAAATTATTTACCCAAATACAATGAACAGCACTTCGTGATGGTTTTATTTTCGCGATAGTTGATATACTCGCAAATATAGCAAAAATAAAACCCACGCGAATATTTCCCCCTTTACAGTATGTCTTTTGAAGATTCGCTGTATTTAGATACCCAGTCTTGAAGAAACTGATCTTTTTACCGTTGTTTAACATGATTTTTATAATTTTATTATATGATATAATCCAGGTAGTATTCATGTTGTCAACATTATACAATACATCAGACATTCAATATTCATCTAGTATTTTCGTCTAATATGTAGATACTATTTGCAGGATTGATTGATTAGTTATTGTTTTACGTCCCACTTAAGAAATTTTCACTAATATGGAGACAACACATTTGCCGGTGAAGGGCTGCAAAATGTAGGCTTATGCTCGGCGCTTATGGCCTTTAAGTAAGGGTGACAATTAATGCTCCTTCCGGGCAGTCCGCACTATAAATTAAGTCTCGGTCAGCCTTTAAGTAAGGAGAAATCACCTGCTGTGACACGGGACCTCGGTTTTTGCTGTCTCATCCGAAGGACCGCCCCATTTAATCGCCTCTCATGACAATCAAAGGGTACTGAATACCTATTCTAAACCGGATCCCCACGGGGCTATGTGCAGAAAAATTGAAGATATCAAACATTGATCGATCTCATAAAAGAATCAATAAATCGACAGGGGTGATAACTCCTCTTAAACACCTGATCTCTTTTCTGATGTGTTCCCGGTTCCTTGTTTGCCCTAATGTTCACTTTGCATTATTATAGGAATTATCAGATTGACCACTGTTCGTGATCTTCGATTCTAAATTATAATTTTATAACGCTTAGGTATAACAGTAAAGTTTACGAGATATTTATTTGACTGATATGGAAATTTCATTTTTAAATATAAGGACATTTTTAGAGCATGTAGGTCTTAAGCAAATACTGTTAGAGGGGATAGGCAAACTGAATGAAAAGGAAATGCTGTTAACTAGATCAAATATTCCATATTCTTTTCATTTATACATGTATTTCAAGAACAACGAAAGTGTATCAATGTCCGTCATTTTCACATTTTTGTTTTTATATTGTATATGCATGTAACATTCTTATTAATCAACAGTTGGAATCAATAACTCCAATCTTAGATGTACGAGTATGTATACTGGTAAAATATTTAAAATTGATAATATTGATTTACGAGTATGTATACTGGGAAAATATTTTCAACTTCTTTTGAGAATTTCTACATATTTAGATAAGATTCAACCAATGCTACACCGAACAGTCCCTGAAAATTAATATTTGATTTAAGTTTTAAAAGTCCCTACTTGTGGTTCTGTACAAATGACGGAGAAACTATCAGAAGGCATTTATTTGTTGAATTGTATTCATGTTGTGTGCGGGACGGCGACTCCCCTGAACTTGATGAGTTGGTGAAAAATCGACAGAAAGGATAAATATTACCAATGTTCAACTAAAAGTACTTGAACGTAATCGTGTGGTATGAATGATCGAGTTATTCCCCGTTCCATATGCAAGCTATTTAAAATGAAAATGTCTGGCAACTAAGTAGTTTGGATAATTCTAAATAAATTATGAAAGAAAATATGAGATAGCAAAAACATGTAATAAATGAAAAGAATAGTTATACTTCTAAGTACACTAAATGCAACTCTGTTCGAACTGCATTTTTAGTAGATTGAATCGCACATAAATAAAAACAGGGAGTTCAGCATAAAAACATGTCGTCTTTTGTGAAATACTATACCCAATTTAGGAACAAAAAAAACAATGAATAAGATCACAAATTTTAGTGCCAAAAGACGTCTCTTCACAAGGAGTGCACACATGAAAAGTAAGAGCTACAAGTATATTAATCAACATTGATACACTTTTTAAACGAGGTTAAAGTTTAGTTGAAGTTTTGAAATTAATTCAAACTCCATTGTCAAAGTTCATAGCATAAAATCTGTTCACAGAAAAAACACATATGAAATATTATACAATATTACATGACTTCGAGGGCGACATACTGGAATATTTTCCCGAGGTGACAGGAACGCCTTGGAGTGTTTATGTCACCGATGCCGTAGGCAGAGGGTGACATAACACTCCAAGGCGTTCCTGTTACCGAGGGGAAAATATTCCGGTATAGTCGCCCAAGATCATGTAATATATGTTATATAACATTTTTGAGAACAGACGCAAGGAGTTTACTTTATTAAGACATTAAAAAATTGCACCGTCCGAATTTCTCAATCCTCCATAGAATAACTTTAAAAAGAATTTCCTGAAGTTCGCCTTCGAGTTTGAATGGCAGTATAAATCCGACATTTCCGGTCAGTTTCATCGCAAAACTTCTTCAAAAAGGCCACACTGTATTGATACTCTATCGTGTTTGTAGAATTTCTCTCCTCCAACAAATTATCTAAATCTCCGAATTTTAATGTAAAAATCGCAAAGGCTTCGAGACATTTTTTTTTTTAATATGTTAGTGACGTCTAGCAACGACTATTGTAGCGTAATATAAATTTCGAACTGGCCGAATCAATTGAATAATCGTATGCACCCGAGAAGATTTACAATAACCGATTTTGAAAAGGATTTTATAACTTTGTTCACACGGCGACATTTAACTGGTTTCAGGGCAAAAGCATCATAACTGCTTTCCGGAGAACTGATCTCGTTCATTTGTCCTTTCTGGGCGTACAGTGAAAATTTACACAAATTTGACATATAGCCAAAAACTAAATACAAAATGTTAATATAAACAATATCCAACTTAATTAAAAGTTGTGAGATTCAGAGAGACAAAGAGGACAAAAACAGTATGCCCCTCGACGTTCCTCGTTAAGGCATAGCTACTTTAAACGTTCTGGCTAAGTAGAAATAACTCGTTCAGCATTAGTAACTCGTTCAGTTTTAAACACATTTAATATCCCATTCAATGGGATGGACGAGTATGAATTACCGTATCTATAGTCCTATACTGGATTCAAAAACTTCCCAAAATCCTTACAAACACAGACACATTGCTGGATCAAGTAAATGTCCCACCAAGCCCCTGTCTTTACTCCTCACGAAAATATTGACAGCTGTGAAGGAGAAATTTCAGACGTATTGTAAAACTATATATTCCGGACGTTTTGTAAATCAAATGTGAATTCTAAAGAACTCTAAAGAACGTCTAGTCAATTTGAATTCCCAGAAACTTTCTCATATCAACAATATCAAAACATATGACTTTTCAACACTTTATACGACCATTCAGCACGATTAATTAAAGACAAGACTTTCTACATTATGAACCGTTGCTTCCTCAACAAAAATGGAAAAGGAAATGTTCATATCTATTTACAACTAGTTGCCTGTAGGTACCAAAGAGAAGTAAGCATCCCCTATCGACCGGTCATACCTGCCGTGACCCCATTGTCTCAATCAGGTAAATGGAGTAATCCATTGTTAAAACCGCTTAACAATTGCTATGAAACACACCAGACAGCATTTGACCCAATGGCAGGCCATACTGGTAAACTAAATCGTTATAACGACTGTAGAATTTGCAAAATGCTGCCTTTAAACGTGAATGCTGAAACCCCTGCAACAACTTGTTTGTAAATAGCCTGCCTCGATTCAAAATTTGGTCATGCTAAAAATAAACTCTTGCATATCGAATAAGTTGAGAGACATATACACCATATGCAGGTGAGGATGGGATATTGCTACATAGGTATGGGAAGTTGACGATGGAGAAGCTGAAATCATCCTGTTTGTTTTAAAGTTGAGTTGTTAGTTTGCCATTGATATCTATGTTCAAGAAGATATCCACGCACGAAGCAGACATGGACGACTCTGTGGTTTCCTTTATTTCTAGTTCGCCGGGGTATATTGAATCGACATATGAATGAAAATCATTATTATTAATAGATGAAACGTTGCCAATATATAGAAATGTCGAATTAAAGGCCACAACTAGAGATTTCTTCTTTTTATGTAGAAAATTTTGGATGAATTCTGCCTGATAGGAATATAAATACAGGTCAGCTAACGAAGGAGCACAAATTGTGTTCATTGGAACTCCAACAGACGGTTGGAAGACCTAATCGCCAAACACTACAAATATATTGTCAATGAGGAACTCCAGCATTGCTTTGATATCAACTTCAAAGTACAAATGTACTTATGTGTCGAATCAGAATGAAGTTTAACAAAGTAATTTTTTGAATGGCTGATTACTAGATGAAAATGTATTTGATGTTGCTGATATGAGAAAGGTTCTGGGATTCCAAATTTACTAGAAGTGCTTTAGAATTTTTCAGAATACACATTTGATTTACACCACTTTTGGCATATGTAGTTTCACAATACGTCTGGAATTGCTACCTCAAAGCTGTCAATATTTTCTTGAGGAATAAAGACAGGGGCTTGGTAGAAGATTTACTAGATCCAGCATTGTATCTTTGTTTATAATTGGTTTTATCAAGTTTTGGAATCCAGTATAGGTACAGTAATTTATATTTGTCCATCCCATTGACTGGATTATTAAATGTGTTTATTACCTAATTGAAGGGGTTTTGTTGTTTTATTACATATTAAATATTTCTAGCTATTTTGTGTGACTATTGGACAGCCGGTCAATAGTTTTTGAATTTTGGACCGGCGATCTATTGACCGGCAATATTGAGGGAATCTGATGCATTGCTAACTATGACGTTCGTAACGCAACGTAATGCAATAGACTTCAAATGACGTCATAGTAGTAGCAATGTAATGATTTAAAAATACTTTTCCACGTAGAGAAATTAAGCACTATCAAACATTACATGTAATTAGGTAATAAAACAGTTATTTAATGTCTGATCAGTCAATAGACCGGAATATTTTCCCTCGTATATGGAACAGCTCAATGCGCGTCTATTGCCCTCGGCTGGCGCCTCGGGCAATAGAACGTGCATTGAGCTGTTCCCAGTACCTCGGGAAAAATATTCCGTCTATTGATGATCAGACATTAAATAACTGTATATTAAAACTGAAATATGATTTTGAAGAATTGTGTCTTTTGAAAGAGCAGTAGGAGTGTAAGTACGTTTATCAAACGTGGAGTTTGCTTAAAGTGCAGTTGTAGTAATGAGTCTTACATTCAAAGACAATATTGTCACAAGCTTTGTCAGCTGGAACCAAAACATATTCCTCATGTAACCTATATAATTCTTTGATCACTTCTGGTTTACGAAACACAGAAGAATAGATGGTATGCACTTTGGTACGTATATGTCTATAACGGGATTTTGATATTCTCCTAATACTTTTAATCCATTCTGATAGGGTATCAAGTTCTTTTTCATATTCGGAACATCATTTTGCATAATCTTTGATAGAATTCATAATGGAGATGAAGTTCTTTTGCCAACTCAATGATCAAGGTTCTCTGAATTTAGGATCTTTTAAAACAAGTTATCTTAGATCCTCGGACTTCCGACAAAAGCGAAAGAGGATCAGAGTGCCATGGAGTAGTAGCATCATCTGCTGACCGGTCACACCCGCCTGAGCCCGTAGTCGAAACAAAGTAAACGGATTACCCGTTGTCAAATCGAGTAGGAAAAATGACACAAAGGTATGAACCAAGTCATCATACATATGACTTAGTGATAATTTGTAAATCGCAAACACAGGTCAAATATAGCGACCGTAAATTTGCGAAATGCATTACTTTAAACGAGATTCGCTATAACCATGTAACATAAACTTTTTTGTTAGTAGTTGGCCTCGCTTAAAAAGTCCTCATACGCATACATGCTCTTGCGTAGCGAATCAACTGAGGACATACACACCATAAGTAGGTGATAGATGTACATTGTTACATAACAAGGAAAGTTGACGAATGCAAAGTCAAAGTCATCACGTTTATCATATAATCTAGTTTTAGTCGCCATTAGAGTCAAATATTAAGTAAAATATCCAATATGAAGCAGATCTGTCCGATTCTGTGGTGTCCTTTATTTCGAGTTCGTTCAGATATATCAAATTGACATAATTATAAATTATGATTGTAATTGATAAGAATCATCTATATTACTATATTTATATATGTAAGGTTGAAGGACATGGCATAGTTTTGTTTTTATCCCGTAACAGTTTCTTGAACAAATTCTGCTTCGTATGAATACAAAAATAGTCTGCCAATAATGGGGCAATATACTCCATAGGAATACCAACATATTGTTGGAAGACATGGTCTCCAAAGACTACATAAATATTATCTATGAGAAACACAACATGCTCTTTAATTCAGAGTATTTTGTGTGGCAATCAGAGTGGTTTCTGACAAAATATGTATCTTGTTTCCCACGACCAGAAACTTTTATTTTCGGTGCCGTTTTTGTTCTAAAAGCAATTATCTAAAAAGCCTAAGTTACTTTATTTGAGGAATTTTTATGAAGTTTGTAGAAATCATACGTTTTGATGCAGTCAATTTTAAAAAAAAATTCTCATGACATGAAGTTTTGTAAAAGCTCTTAGAGTTTTTGAGAATCCACATCGGTTGACACCACTTCTGGAATATTAGTGAACAGTATCTCTGAAGTGACTTTTTAACAGCTTAGTAGTAGTTAGTAAGTAAGGATAGAGACTTGTAGAGCACCTTACTGGAACCAGCGATGTATCTTTGTTGTAAGGATTCTATTATAATTTCGGAATCCAGTAAAGTATGTAATCAAGTACTTTTGTGGCATCAGATGTTTCTGACAAATAGGTATCTCTGTTTCCACACGACCACGAAACTTGTATGTGCGGGTGCCGTTTCTGATTCAAAAAACAATTAATCAATTCAGA
>CAJDSM010030109.1:24293-38304 GCA_903981925.1 Ostrea lurida
ATATCCTCATTTTCAACTATATTAACATCAGTGACAAATCCAGCTGGACTACATTTCTTAGGAACTTTCATAATTTATAATACTTTCGAAAACAGCCCTTAGTCGTAAGAAATGTCCTAAGTATATCTTAAGACGTTTGTAAGTCCTAAGGAAGCTTCATAAACATGCCTGCTGATCCCACCTCTGGTGTGTCATGGGAACCGTGTTTGCCCAACTCTTGTTTTTGCATTCTATTTGGGACTTACGAGATTGATCACTGTTCATTATCTTTGCCTTTACATTGTATGTAATAGCCCTCTTCCTTTGGGATAATTCTGGTTGATATAAGACAAGATGACAATTTCAAAGGAGACATCGCCAGTGAATCGGCAGACAGTAAGGAAAATCTTGAATCTACGTCTTTACAGGGAAAAAGTTCTAATTTGAATCGTGTACTCTGCTAAATCAATTACTCTAGAACGCCTTTTAAAAATCAGACACGAGACATACAAAAACTAATTGACCAAAATCAGTGTATATTCAGGTATTCTGCTGACTCGATCAACAGGAGATGCTTATAATCCTCCTAGGCACCTGATTCTACATCTAGTGTCTAATGGTCCGTGTCAGCTCTTTTCTTGATTTCATATTCTAGTTATTTATTAAATGATCGGTAACTAGCATGTGTGATATGAACGAGTTATCGCTCTTTCTACTAGAGTAGAAATACCTGAAAATTAAATACCAATTACTTTAGATAAGTCCAAATAAGCCATAGGACACAATTTTACAAAATAAAAACGTGCAATAACATCAAAGCAGCTGTGTACTTCTAAATAATTGCAGTTCGAACTACCATTTTCAGTAAATTGAATCACTCATAAATAAGAAAGGGATTTCAGCATAACAAAATGCTATTGTTGTGAAGCACTATACCCCTGATGGAAAAAGCATTAATGAAAAAGGTCACAAACTATAGTGGCAAAGGAAAATTCGTTTCAAGGAATCCGCACACGTGAGGGTCATATTATCATGTCAATTAGTGAAGTTAAATTTCTGGGTCTTGGTTTTCGAAAGTATCCTAGGACTGAGACATGTCTCAGGATGGTCTTAGGACATGCTTAAGTCATAAGACATTTTTTGATTGCGTATTAAGTTAGGATTCGATTCAATACAAAAAGGCGAAGTTAACATTGTGTCAATCTTAGGATGTCAAGCAGTATGTCTAGGGATGGTCTTAAGGTTGTTTCGAAGTCATGATAATCTTTTTTGTGCTATTTATGAATGTGGTCCATTTCTTTCTGATTTCGGCCACTGTCCTACCATGATCCGTATTTTCATTCGTCAGCACAGTTTCCTAAGCTTTTTAGGTTGTATTGTTATTGAGGCGGCAAAAGAGTAGTCTTATTCTTTCCCATCCCATGTAGCAATACCCCCAGCTCCTTGATCACGTAAGTTTGAATTTTGTAGCATGTTTTTATTTTGCAATAAAAACTCATCTTTGTAGCTTTTACAAAATATTCCGGAAAAGCACGGATAAATATTTGACGGGCTTGTTTTGAACCATTTCCCATTACTTGTCCTTGATATAACAATGTGCATTTATATTCCAATCAATCACGTCTCTATTCACATTAAGCAATTAAAACAAACAATATTGGTATCTTCATTTGAATTCATTTAATGTACATTTCACAAACATTATTTCAATTTCCAACATTGAAGACTTCCAATAATGATCATTAGAGTTACAGAAAACACAAAGATCATTCAATTCCAGCAGAATTATTTGATGATGATGTTGATCATGATGATTATACTACAACTTACAGTGTTTTTGTAGTATGTACATGTACAGGTGCATTGCATTTGCTTTCTTAAAAAACTTACCTATAAAGAATTGTGCAAATAAAATTCTTCATTATACAAAAAGGTTAAGTTAACATCGTGTCAAACGTAATCATAATCCAAAAAACATACAAAATCGAGTGTAGGGCAACACGGATCGACCTCCAACAAAAGCGAAGGTAGAATCAACCATGGAGGAGTGAGCATCCTCTGTTGACCGGTCACACCCGCCGTGAGCCCCTAGTCGAAATAAAGTAATCGGAATTACCCGTAGTCAAATCTAGTAGGAAAACGACAGTCTAACAAAGGGTATAAAACAAATCAGTCAACATATGACTTAGTGATAATTTGTAATCGCAAACAAGTTCATTATAGCGACCGTAGAATTTGCAAAATGATGACTTTAAACGAGATTCGTTAAAACCCTGCAACATCACCTTTTTTGTTAGTAGTTGTCCTCGCTTTAAAAAGTCCTCATACGCATAGCATGCTCTTGCGTATCGAATCAACCGGGAGATATACACATCGTAAGCAGGTGATAGTGGTATATTACTACCATAGGAAGTGAAATAATCTGTTATCTTTTCCAAAACCCAGGTAATATTGTCTGATTTTTTTTCTTAAAGAATATCTAATGGCACTATGATTTATAGTAAGAACAGTTTTAAAAATATACACAGATAACGAACCTTGCGTGTGATCTTAAGTTTAAAATAATGTTTGGTCTTACTTTTCAAATGACATTTTTAAGGGAGGAAATATCTTCTATAATTATTGGTTATTTTTATAATTTCTTGTAATTGAAGTTCATGGATTTTTTAATTATTATTTTGTAAATGTATTTCACCTTATAAAATAATTAATACAAATGTTCGTTATTTCCCGGAATCAAATTATATTCATTTTCCCCTTTCTATGTATAAAACTAACGGTAAAAGAATTTTTACATTTTTTGTTTGAAAATCATTGCTACAATTTTTCATCCGTGAAATGATATTTAAAAATATGTGATAATCTTACGACAATCCTAGGACCATCTTTAGTCCAACCTCGTTAGGACATCTTTGATTTACAATTTACGATAGTCCTAAATCTGTCTAAAGACTCGTGTTGATTAAGATATATCTTAGGATCTTTTCAAAACCAGGCCCCTGGTTAGTTTTGAAATTCAGAAATGAAGTCCTGGCATTAGAAAAATTTATACAGAATAGGAAATCCCTAACATAATTGTATGTGTATAGTTCAGAAAGTATTGCCGATAGAATGAAAGCAAATTCGAAGGTCAAGGTCACAAGGTCAAACACTGTGGTATATAAAATTCTTGTCACTTGGAAAACACGTATGAAATATTATAGCCTTATCGCTCACCATTCAAAGTTATGAGATACTATAGTTTCAGGGAGGCAAGCAGACAGGACAAACACAATAAAGCCCCTCTCCCAACTTTAGTCGCAGGGCGTAAATACGCTAAACATACTAGTTTAAAGAAATAATTCGTTCGGTTCCATGATACAGGCAGCATTTAGCTTAATAAAAACACTCAAATCAGGGTAACCTTTTGACAAATACGTCGATGTTCATGCAAGGAGTTTCCATAGTCTCATCAAAGTTCGCTAATCTTATGATCTATATAATGTTGTTATATAGTGATTTAGTGCTGTTATAGCGATTCATTGTTGTTATAGCAATCTAATTAATATAGCGATCTAACTTACGAATACTGCCTGCCATATAAGGTCGAATGTTATAAGATGTGTTTTATTTCATACCAACTGTTTGTTCTTTACAGACTATTATTACTCCGTTGACCAAAACAAGATAAAGGGCTCACGGCGGGTGTGACCGGTCGATAGGAGGTGCTTACTCCTTCTAGGCATTTGATCCCACCTCTGGTGTGTTAATTCAAAGGTCCATGATTGTCTTACTCTTAATTTTGAAACCTTTATAGAAATTATGAGATTGTTCATTGTGTTTTGCATAATAACGTCCTTCCTGTATGGTCATTTATCACTGAAGGACAAGATGGCAATTTCATGTACGGAAAATAGTTGTTGAATTGGCAGAGAGTAAGGAAATATTGAAATTGTATCTTTACATGTAAAGATTGGTGTTGAAGCATGTACATTCAGATCATTTTACCTCAACTACATAATCTGCTACAGCATGACTTTAGGACGCCATTGAAAAATGAATCAAACAAGTTTGTGGAAATTAAAATCCATTTCCTAAAAAATGTTTGAAATTATTGACGGGTACGTGTTCACTGTGCCGTGCATAAAGTCACTGTCCTCATAATGATGACCATTCCTGTAATTGTAAATGTTTTTTCATATCTTTGAATTTGCATGACAATTAAAATCTGAATATAGTTTTTGTTGCTGGTTTTTTTTTCAAATATCGGTGCCTTAATTATCAAAGACATTCTACTAAGTAAACAAATGTTAATTCTATTAATGCTAGTGTAAAACCGATTTATTCAAATATTGTTCTTATTCTTACAAATACGGGTTATCCTTCCTATGAGGCTATGACTTTACGAGATTGATCACTGTTCGTTATCTTTGCCTTTACATTACTACAATGTATGGATTTTTGCTTAGCGATGAATTTATAACTAATCAGTCTTCAAAACACTGCATCATTGCACGTAGCGTCCGATTTATACATGTATCGATTCGACATATTCGACATATTCCTTTGAAATCTACAAAAAATCAAAATCATGTTTCAATTTTAAACACATTTGATATCGCGGTCAATGAGACGGGTGAATATGGGTTACCGTACCTATACTGGATTCCAAAACTTAAGAAAAAAGAACCACATGAACAAAGATACATTGCTGGATCCAGTAAGTGTTCTACCAAGCTCCTTTCTTAAAAAATATTGACAGCTGTGAAGGAGAAATTCTAGATGTATTGTGCGACATGTGTCAATCAAATGTGGATTTTGAAAAATTCTAAACAACTTCTACTAAATCTCAAATCAACATCAACGCTTTACACGACTATTCCTCACGATAAACGAAAGACCAGACTTTTATAATAAATTAGATCAGACTTTTATAATAAATTATAGACAGTTGCTTCTTCAACAAAAATAGAAATAGGAAATATTGCAATCTATTGATCTGATTCCACACTTAAGTAATTTGATAATCAACAATATATTTGTAGTTTTAGGTGATCAGGTGTTCCAACAGTCTGTAGGTTTTCCAATGGGCATGATTTGTGCTCCTTTGTTAGCTGACATGGTTTGATATTCTTATGAGTTAATTCAAAAGCTCCCACATGAGAGGAAAAAATCACTAGCTGTGATCTTTAATTAACATTTCGATATATCGAAGACCTTTTGTCTATCAATAATAATCACTTTCAATCCTGTCGATTCCATAAACCCTATGAGATCGAAATAATACAGCATATAGTGTCTTCCACATCTGCCTCGTACTTGGATATGTTATTGAACATAGACATTACAGTTAAACTATCAACTCAATTTTATAACAAACGGGATGATTTAAGCTTCTTCATCGTCAACTTCCGTTATTTATGTAACAACTTTTAATTATCACCTGCAAATAAAATTGATGTCTCTCACTGATTCGATACGCAAGAACTTGTTTCTGCTTATGATCAGTTTTTAAATCGAAGCAGGCTACTGAAAAAACAAGTTGATGTTGCAGGGATTTCAACAGTCAGGTTTAAAGGCAGCATTTCACAAATGTTATGGTCGATATAACGATCTAGTTTGCCCATACAACCTGCCTTTAGGTCACATTTTGTCTTGCGTGTTTCATGACAATTGTTAAGACGTTCTATATATAATGATTTTGACAACGGATCCCCTCGTTTATCCGATCAAGGTAGAAAGTTCATTGCAGGTCAAACCGGTCTACAGGGGAAGCTTGCTCCTTCTATGCATGTGATCCCTTCTTGGGCGTGTCAAGGGGCCGCTCTGCTTTTAATTTCATTTTCTTCATAGGATTTATGAGATTGATCAATGTTTAAAATTATCTTTTCATTGCATCTTTTTATGTGGTACTTCACATTTTACAAAATGAAGTTAACAGAAGAGTAAAACGTAGCTGTCAGAACAACTGGATTAAGAATATTTTTCTGCTCGCTTTGAATGATCAATATATGACTGAATCTCTTAATCCAGATCTTATTAGTAAAAGCAAGATACAGTATAGTCATTATTGAATGCAATGGTCATTGTTACAATAAAACAGTGTTTACATAGCAGTAATATTCTTTTAATATAATATTTATGCTCACAACATTTAAAGTTTCATACATTTGTATTCACAAGCCTTTTACCTTTACAAGTTTATTACATTCAAATTAAAACTGGGTAATAATATATTTTGTTGTAAAAGTCTTTAGCGGAGTAATGCCGCTATTGTGTTTTCAAACATTCAACAAATGTTTTTATGTACATGTATTTTAGGTATCACCTGGTCCAACATACTATTTTCTACATATAACCAATTTTTAGGACCTCTCGAAATGACGCATGTAAAAAATAACAAAATTACATTCTGAAAATTAATAGACTTTAATTGTAGGTCAAGTTACTCGTTCTTCTTCGTGATAGTATACATGTACCATGTCACGCCAAGCTAGGTCTTCTTTCGTGATTATCTAACCCATGTATAGAAAATCGAAATAAAGTTACATGTATAAGCACTTTGTTAATAATGCGATACATTCAGTGGAAAATCTTATTTGACGGTTGCAAAGAACTGTCTCATAAGAATTCTCTCTTTAACTACTTTGAAAGTTCCAAAATACACGTGATATCCCTCGGAAATGCGGAATCTAGCATTAACTTATCTAACAGAAGTCGAGTGCCAACTCTGCAGCATACTTTGCATGGACACCATTCGACAGGATGAATCAAGCTTCTCCACCGTCAACTTCCCATATTCATGAAGCAACATTCTATTATTATCTGCGTATGGTGTTTGTCTCTCAGCAGATTCGATACACAAGAGCTTGTTCTGTGTATAAGCAAATTTTAAAAACAGACAGGCTACTGACAAAGAAAGGTTGGCGACAGAAGGGTTTCAACAGGCACGTTTAAAGTGAACATTTCGCAAATTTTATGGTTGTTATAGCGATCTAGTTTGTCCACACAGACCGTCATTGGGTCAAATGCTGTCAAATGTGTTTCAGGGAAATTGTTAGACGTCTTTTATCACACTGATTTTGATTGAGGATTACTTCGTTCACCTGATTGAGACATATGTCCAGGTTCGTGGCGGGTGTGACCAGTCGACAGGGAATGCTTATTCCTCCAAGGCACCTGGTCCAACATCTGGTGTGTTAAACTCTTAATTTTGTATTCCTTATAGGAGTTATAAGATTGATCTATATTCGTTATCTTCATCTTTTCATTGCTAAATGTCTATCGCTGTTTAAAAGCAGAAATTCTCCAGTGGAGTGTATTGAAAACTCAATCACTTAGTCTTATTAGTATCTCCTGATGACATAGAGACATGATAGTGGAAACATGGGGTAGGGGGGTTATGGGGGGTTGAAAACCCTGCCCCTAGGTTGAATATTGGTGTGTTTAAAAGGAATAATTTGCCATTTCAAGTTGGGTTGGTTTTTAGTGCAGAAAAGTTACAAACTACATGTAGGATTGCAATTATTCTTCGATTTTTTTTCTGGATCCGCGTCCGCATAATGTCCTCACCCCAGCTAAAATATCTTGATCCGCCACTTCATGATGTCCTTACTCCAAATAAAAGATCTGGATCCGCCACCGCATGATGTCTTTACTCCAGTTAAAAGATTTAATGTAGTAATAGATAAATTGCATGTTTTGGAAATGCACACAGAAAGTTTAGCATCTAATTGTTCTTTGTAATGTAAAACAAGTTAACTTCAACCTATTTCTGAATCAAGAGGAATACAAAAATGTCTGTCATTCGATTCACACAGTAGTTAGAGTACTCTTCTTTTGTCCACCATGAAGATTCCACTCCTGGCTTTCTTAACCCTGTGACGTAATGCAGTGCAATGCTGTTCCAGCCAACCATTAAATGCAGTATCGTCACGTGACTTGCACAGTGCAGTTCTAGTTATCACACAGTCTTTCCAACGAAAGTAAAATCTGAAAAATATAGGAGTTACACAAATTAGACATTTCCTCATTTTTTTTTCAGATTGCAAGCCAGATGAAAATCTTGCTATGGTTTTAAATCGGACATTAATCATTAAGCGAGAATGTCAACATATGTTGTCATGTCATAAGCATCTAACATCAATGGGCTTGTATCTTGCACCATGGGTATATCATGCCATAAGCATTACTCCTCCGTGAAAGAGCATCCCAGGATCAAGAAATCAGCTTTGCCCAATGTTACCCTCTAATGTAATAAATAAATTGATCATTAACTTTGTTAAAAATAGTTCCTTAATCACCTGTGATATTACCTGCACAGGTTTCTGGAGACGTCTAGCAGGGAGTTCTGTACTATGCTCTGCGCGCATTTGTTGTACGCAATCTTAGTGCATGAAGTGGAGCGTTGATTTATTTTGGCCCCTTTAATAGAAGAGATATTTATAGATATCGATCAGATGGAATAATATCATAGAAATGGTCATTTATCTGTAAAATAATTGACAGGGAATAACGTATACGGGTTACGTTCAAAAGATTGACGTCTGATAAGACTGTCAAATCAAGAAGTTTGGAGGAGGAAGGGGGGTGGGCAGGCAAATGACCCAAAAGTTTCTGTCATCCGACATCGATTTTATCATATAATACAAAATAATAACTGTAGTGATTAATTGAATGTTTGAAAATAACATTAAACTTTTATTTTTAAAAACTACACTTTTAACGTAAACAGAGTTATTTTAAAACAAGGATTTTGTTATTGCATGATAATCGATTTCGGTCGACAGTCATCAGATCATGTCATTGCACCCTTTCTGCGATCCGCGCAAAACATCTATTTCATATTTAGATATTTATTGAACATGATACATGTACATTAATGGCAAACTAATAACTCGACTTTACGACAAACAGAATGACTTCAGCTTTTCCGCTGTCAACTTTCATGTTTATGTAGGAACATTCCACTATCACCTGCATATGGTTTTTATGTCTCTCAACTGATTTGATGCACACAAGCACGTTCTGCGTACGATCAGCTATTTTAATTCGAGACAAACGAAGTACTGGCAAATAATCTGATGTTGTATGGTCAACAGTCTAGTTTAAAGCCTGCCATGAGATAGAATGTTGTCCGAAATTTTTCATACCAATTTTGAGCAATAAGGATTACTGACTGTTTCCCTAAACAAGAAATAGGGCTCACGGTGGGTGTGACCGGTCAACATGGGATGCTTACTCATCTTAGGAACCTGATCCTCCACCTCGTGTGTGTCCAGAGGTCCGCATTTGCCCTACTCTTACATTGCATGCTTTGTTGGAGTAATTATGAGATTGATGTTGTATTCAATTTTTCATTATCTTGATGTACAGCTAAAATAGCACATGTCCGTCCGTTTGTCCGTCCATATATCCTGGAAAATCATTGGACTACAAATCATTTAGACTATGATTCATTTACAAACTAAAAGAATAAACGATTACCTTCAGCAAGACAGATAAAGATGAAGACTGTGATTGTCCCGATTTTCATGTTGGAGGATATTCCCTAAAACATAATAGCAATTTTTTTTAATATTAATCTTGAATAAAACTTATTCAAACAAGTACTATTGTGATTTAATCAACCTCGTAAAGACTAACGTTTGAATAACGCCTTTCGCCGACCATAGGATTGTATGGTCTTATAAATCTATCTAAAATTAAAGACCTGTGATTCTGACTTCTAAATGCCGATCATTTAGTGAAGAAGCAGTTACTAATTATTTTTACGTTTGAGATTCAAGGGACAAGAAGCTTGAACTCACAACTTCCTGTTTAGAGCTAACGTGACCGCTCTTATTAACGTAGGTCCACGTATCTTATTAACGTAAGTACACGTGCGTCTATTATCAAAGTAAGTACATTTTCTTATACAATGTGCTTAATCTCTGGTTTACACAAGTACATCTATTATCAACATAAGTATATGTCTATTATTAACGTAAGTACACTCTCTTAAAAACGTAAGTACACGTCTCTTAGCAAAGTATACACGTTTTGTAAAATATTAAAAAAGAAAATAATAATGAATCTTATTTGTTATGTTTGGTCTTTATAAAGTTTAAGCCAAATATAAAAATAAGTTATTTTGATGATTTTCATCTTAATATTTTAAAAAGTATGACACTCACAGAGTGGTGTTCTTCCCATTCTTTACAAATGTTTTACAAAAATCTTGTAAACGGGAGTGACAGAATACTATAAGGGAAGAAATGGACGACTCAACTTCTGTTGCATAAGAATGTCCTAGGTACCTTGATCCCCCTCTGGTGTGTCATGCAGGTATCAGTTTGCATGGTTCAACATTCATTTTGTATCTTCTCTTAATGAGATATTAACACCGTTCATTTATATCTTCACCTTTATTTTTGAATAGTTAAGGACTCCAAATTGATAAATTATGTTGATATTGCTCATTTTGAATTGTTCTGATATTGATCTTGAGAACTTTCGAAACTGCCAGCGCAGTTGGTAAGAAAGATTCAGTAATTTAAATTTCTACTTAACGTGTGTAGGCGTACCCACAGTTCTACAGGTTACCACAATCCAGAGTTAATTTTTGTCACCAACCCCATGACCATGTTTAGCTGTTGTTGAAATTAATTAAATCACTCTTCACAATTGTTCACTCCGAGCCCTTTACCGGTACATTAACATGATAGCCCGCCTACTGGAGGGACTATATATAGTATCCCTTTTCCGGATAGTCCCCTACTGGAGGGGACTATTACATTCAGCGGAATCGCAAGATCTTGTCGATAGTGGGGGGGCAGTTTGTTGAAAAGAGGAGCCAATAAGCTTAACGTCTTGGATGAAAGCCAAATTAGTGGGGCCCAGGGGCGAAGCGCCCGAAGCTCTCGGTTTTTAGAGCTTTTAAAGTACTTTTAGGAATTTAGCTGTCATTATTATTTCGTATTACATAATAATTAAGTTGGTCACCAATAAAGGTGGCCCAGGAGCGCCTATAGCACCCTTTATAAGCTCGGAATGTAGCCTCCCACTGGAGGGTACTATATAGCAGCCGCTTTAGCGGTAATTGTCCCCTACTGGAGGGGACTATAGCACCCTAACATACCGTAATTAGTCCCTTACTGGGAGGGGACGTTATAGCACCTAAATATCCGGTAATTTAGCCCTTACTGGAGGGGACTATAGACCTTACCTTTGGATAATGTTACCGCATGCTTTAGCCATAGTTCAAGGTCACATACATTACACTATTGATTATGACAGTCCGTGCAAATGATGGTTGTGCAGTCAGGGGCACTGTATTGTTTAGTTAATAATCTCAGAATGCTTGTGTATAAACTAAGTACTCTTGAGCGTAACATCTTCTTTCTAGCGCAGTTATTTTGGGATTAAAAGCTTCGGGGTATAATAGTTTTTATAATATAATGATAAAGAGAAGCTATAATTTTTGTTGTGTACAAACGAAATCTTTTTCCATCATTGATATCTATATTAGGGCTAGATCTTCTATATATCAAACGTTGACGCAGGAGTTATTTGCCCAGTTGGTGTGCTTGATAAGCGCAATTTCAGGAAAGCGCTTCCGGTGCGATGCACGGATCCCCAGGTGCGCTCCCCGTGGGAGAGGAGTCTGGTATGACATGTCATGAAATGTCGCCTGCCGAACGTTATCTGATACATTATGGCATATTGCCAAAAATTTCTGATTGCAAACTAATTTGTGTAAGATGTTTCATAATAATTGGGCATTTCTCTTCACTAATTTTAGAAACTGAACACATTGCCCTGGTACGAATTATTGATTGATTACTGTGTGTTGAACATGGACACAATTATGATGTCTCTCATTAGGACTGGTCCACTCACTTAAAGATACCGTAGGGAAATTTACACGTGTGTGGTAGTAATAGCTAATCTAATCAAAATTTTGCAACATTTTGAATTTTATTTAGATTATAATTTTGAAGGGTCGATGTATTCTGTTGATACAGTCCTTTCTTGTTCAACAAAAAATCTAAATTTATAAAGTAAGTATCTCTAAAAAAATAAAATCACTTCACACTATTGCTTCCATCTTTCCCCAGTTACGACGAAGATATTGTTTGCCAAGAGAATCATCATTTTCTTACTTTGACTATTTAAGCTTTTTCTGCCTACAAAATCAATCCAACTTTCAATGTTTCGGGCCTATTGAAAGGGGCATGGACACGTTCTGAGCATAAATAAAAAATTCAAATTGTAAGATTTCCATTTTTAATGTACATGCTGACTGAGGGTAATATATTTCTACGTCAGCAAAAATTGAACGTCACTGTTGAGTTACAGGTGAGATATACTAGCACTACATTCATCACTATGTAATACAAGGTCTCGACCTTGTTGTTTTTTTGTTTTACGCTACATTGAATATGTAGTATACGTTTCCGTTTTAATAGCAGATTTTCATATTACAAGTTCATTCTGAACGACAATTAAAACTTCCTTAAGTTGAATTATCACCATCTCATTTTGTTTAAACATCGGCATTATCTGTGAAACAATCCTTTATGTAAACAAAACACATGGCTCCAGCCTTGTTTACATGGTAAAGATTTGTAAGTGCGTATCTCACTACATATAAAAAAAAAACTCCCAAAGATAATACTAATATCTCGATTTGAATATTATCAATTGACTGAATTCTTTTTAAACCCCAAACACTGGCGAATATTTCTAATAATTATAGGCTGATCTATAGGTCAAAACACTAAGAGTATAAAAAATTTTTCGCAAGCAATGAATCCAAAATCTTTTTATTATTTGTGATATCGTAGAGATAATTTTTCCGAGTGCCCTCGTCCTTTCCAGCCTTTGCATGATTTTCTGATTTTTGAAAAATTTCTCCATTGCAAGTAAAATATAACCCTGCAAGATATTTTAATATCTACTATTTCATAGTTGATTTTTCCAACAGTATATATTAGAAAAATTTTGTTCCTTTTCGTTTCTACTTTTCCGAAAATGTCAGTACAATTTTGGACTTTTTCAGTTATAAGGACTCTCTAACGTTTACCCACTTGTGCAGTTTCTCTAACATGCATCGTAATTTCTGCCGTTTGTCTAGCTATTTCAACCATATATCGTCTGCATAAATAAATAGCAGATATAGTGTTTCAGGCGCTATGGTTTCTCCCAATCCAAGAGTTTATTTCATGGAACAAGCATTTGCAAAATCGATAAAATAAAGTTGTAATAGGTTGTTTCCCCTGTTTAACACCTGTTTAGCATTCTAAAACCAGTTTGTAACTTTTCCATTTTCTCGATACGCATTGTTTCTGAACTTTTGGTAAATATTTCTTGATGAATTGTTATATTTCCATTTATGTATTTAACAGAGGAGTTGATTATTAAATGACAGGGCAGGTCTCCGTATGCTCACGGAATCGAAACACTTTTTAGATCAATTTAAATGCAACATATAATTTTATTAATCTGAATTAGAGCTGTTGCAAAGTATACGTGGTCTTCACAGGATTTCTTTTCTAAAACCTTTGTTCATCTGCTTAAAATGTCATATTTTCCAGTATATAATCAAGTGCTTTTATTTAATAAATGCACTATTAAAGTTACTAATACATGAAACAGGATAGGGAGACTTTGACACCATGGTAATTCATGGGAAGGCGTTTGTCTGAGGTTAGATCCTTTGAGAATAGACATATTGATTAGCTTTCCTCAGAGGAAGGATATGATACTGAATTCAAATATAAGTATGAAAGGATTATCGTAATATTTAATAGTATTGGATAAGGTTTAATATATAATGGATACCTACCTAATTCCCCCATAACTGCATTAGTGCATAGCTTTTGATGTACCCCCTATGACTTGAAGTTTCAATGTGAAGTTTATCACTATTATATATTTCGATGGAGTTTTTCAAGATTATAATTGGTTCTCTTAACACAATTTTTATTGTTGGTTATTATATTACATATATTCTATAAATTTCTTCTCAAAAGCATTTTTTTTTCAAACTTGGGTTCTCCGGTGAATCGGT
>CAJDSM010030110.1:3014-17820 GCA_903981925.1 Ostrea lurida
CCATTAAATCATTTTTTCAGTAAATATAAATGGATGGTTACTGTACCTTCATTAATTCATTTCTTCAGTAAATATACATGTAAATCGATGGTAACTGTACCTTCATTAATTCGGCCTCCGGATCAGGGTGTCCCTCATCTAGCAACTTCCTTTTAATTTCTTCCAGTTCTTCTTTCTCTCTCTGTCGGTCTCTGGCATCAGCTTCTCTTTCCTTCTCTCTCTCTTTCAGTCTTCTGTTCAGACAGCTGCCTCTGTACAAAATCAACAAATAAAGAATGCAACTTTCTACACTAATGTTGTTCAACATAATTCTAGTTTTACGGTACAAAAAAAAGAGAGGCTTACTTGTAATATTTTACATCATCTCTTTCATCATCATAATCTTCCAAGAATTCTTTTAATCTTCGTGCCTCCCTAGACTGAAATAGATGAGATAAATATATAAAGAAGTTCAAACAGTCAAGTGTAAAAAAAAAAAGAAAAAAAAAAAAAAAAGAGAAGTCATGTTGAAAGAGACAAGTACTACACTGACCTCCTCGGTTTTCCTCTCCTCTTCCCTTTCCCGTTCTTTCTCGTATTCTCTTGCCTTTTTTCTTTCTCTTGCTTCCCAGTTCTTCAGTCTCTGACAAAAGACAATGTTAAAGTTGAAAATGGGTATACAGTGTAAAAAGAGACACTAAAATACAGACATAACATGGTGAAGAATTCATTTTACCTCTTGATATGCTGCCTCTTTTTCCCGTAACTTTTTCTCGAGTTTCCTCCTTTCATATGCCTCCTCTTCATCTTCAGCATCTCTATCGCGTTCTTTCCTTCTGTCCCTGAATACAGAGTAAGCATTAACAGCAACACTTCACTGGTATAAACAATTGCAACATTTAACAACAGAAATGTGATAGTAATGAAAGCAACACTTAACACCGATTAACATGCGAGTCACAATAACATTTATCCGGTATCAATTTGAGTGTTGTGATAACAACATAGCAACTATTAATCAATTACCGATTAGTCCTTACATCTAGAATAGGTTGCAGCAATACTCTGACATTCAGAATAGGTTGCAGCAATTACTGACATTCAGAATAGGTTGCAGCAATACTTGACATTCAGAATAGGTTCAGCAATACGCCTGACATTCAGAATAGGTTCCCCATTATATACATTACCGTCACCTGGTACACATTTTCTGTTCTGCTGTATATGTCCAGGTTTGTTGACAATCTAGAGAAATTTGTCTCAACTAATCAGAATACCTTGTGACCTTGACATAGTTATCCTTAAACAGTGGACATTAACTGGAACATGACCTTCAGAGGTAAGTTTTGCTGCTGCCAATCAAATGGCATGCGCCAAGAAGGCATTAAATCACTTCAATGGAAAGAGAGGGGTATGGTGTCAAGAAATTGTTACCATTGGTAAAAATACAGAGAAACAGTAGAAGTAAAAATTTCTGTCAGATAACTTCACCTGAGCGTTTGGTTAAGTTTGACTGTTTATAGGTAGTTTTGCACATATCTCAGAAATGGTTCCCAGATGACTTACTTTTCTCTGGATCTTGACCTGTCCCTCCATCTCCTTGGTGATCGTGACCTTGACCTTGTCCGACTCCTGATACGTTCCCTCTCCCTTTCGTAACGCTCCTTTTCTAGTTCTCTTTCCCGCTCCCGTTCTCTCTCCTTCATTCTTTCCCTCTCACGTCTTCGCCTCTCCTCGGCCAGTTTAAATCTTTCCTCTCTTTCTTTATCTTTTTCAGCATCTTTTTCTGCCTCATCCTCGCCCTTCAAAAGAAAACATTAAAACGTTATTAACATTTCAAAACTGCCTCTCAGGAAAACTAAATAAAACTATAGGAAATACAAAAAACATTGCATTCAAAAAACTGAAGCCCACTTCCAAACATAAAAAATATTTCTCAAAAAACAAAACCACTGTCTCCATTGATGAAGCAGTGCTGTTCAATGGGACACTCGTGTAAATATCTTTTCTCATCTCCGAGTGTCTACGTTTATTTATCTGCTGCCACAATTATTTTTTTTCAAAGTTAAAACAAGAAACCAAAGTGGCAATAAAGATGTTACACTCTCTAATCAAACAGTGCCTTTCTGGAGTCTCTCTGTACATAAACATATGTAAATCATGCACTGTGTCATCGAATGATTGCTGATGTACATCCATAACAGACAACCAAGCCATGACACAGACCCTCCATAACACTGGCAACAAAGTCAAGCTACTGTATCACATGACTACTTCTCTGATTGGGGTTCCTCCTCAGCCAATACACGGACTACTGTTATTCCTAATCCTTGTCAGAGCAATTCTGCCATGTAATTAATCAATCCTTAAGATAACAGTGATGCTGCTGGCAACAAAAAGGTTTTATTGAATTAGACCCCTGTCACCCCATATACCCAAAGATAACTACTTCTTACTCAGTTCTGCATCGTTTTTTTCTCTCTCTTGAAAATCATATTATTTCCCTTATCAATTAAATTTTTGGCACATGTATATGTATTTTAGTACAATCATATCACCAAATTTATGCACATGTACCTTTTGAAATAAGATTTATCTTAAATTGTTAATGCTGTTCGTTATCATGATAATCCTTTTAAATACATGTCAATACACAAAATTTCTCAAGTTTTACACATATATGCAATTTTAAAGTGAAATGTGTGCAAAGTTACGGGAAAAACTATACTCTCTACATTTCAAGTAAACACATTACATCTGTTATATAGACATGGCTGCATCAAATTACACTTCAAAGAAACAGCTGACATGCATGTTTTCGCATGCTTAACTTTAAACTGGAGAGTTTGAGCAGGGGATGGGTACAAATACAAAAAATAAAACTCCTTCTGTAGATCTGCCCTCATCAAAAGAGTTTGAGAGCAGATATTTCAGTTTGATGTGTTAACTTACATAAGTCGTATACATGTCACTGTAAAAAAGCTTTGTCCTGTTGGATGAAAAAACCTACAAGAAGCTCATATGTGATCTGCTTGTGGCCTGTCAAGAATAAGGAGTTTAGTGTCTGCATTCCTTTTGAGGTAAAAAAATTCACAAAAATCACAAATGTACACATACAGTTAATCTAGTTTACTAACCTGGTATCTGTCCCTGGGATATTGAGGAAGGAACTAGTGAAATGTAAGTTAGGTTCACTTACTTGATTAAGTCAGCTGCCCCTTTATCACCTGATGTCTACCTGTTATCTCAACCTATAGCTTACCACTCTTTTTATACGCTAATAGTGCTATTCATAATAACAATAAACAAAGTCCAGAATCTTCCAGCAAAGCTCCCAAACATGGAAGGGTATGCCCGACTTACATTATCATATATTTCTCTGTACTTTATTTCCTATCGGCTCCCCCAAAACACTGTTGGGTATGCCTGACTATTTACATAATTTCCTACAGGCTCCCCCAAAACACTGCTGGGTATGCCTGACTTATAACTATGCACAGCCAATTCTCATCAATGTTTATATACTATGGCTTCTTAAAGGCTTTTCAATGCCATATGAGATCTGATCTAGGTCGTAATCCAATCACACAAGCTCTTGTACACATGTACAGCTTGATAGTTGCCAGAAATATCTGCCTAACTTTCCTACTGTACCGTAAGTCCTCTTCTGTCCTCCACATGGCTGGAGAGGTGTTTAAAAAAAATATTTGGTAGCCACTTACCAGAGAGTCTTTGACATAATATTATACAGGTTGTTCACGACCATAACAGATGCTTGGCACGAGCATCAGGGTACATCTATTAAGTGGGGGGTAATGAAACATAACCCAATGTTATTTATGGTGACAGAAATATGTCATTTGAAAATTTTTTAAAAAATGGTTTTAGTTTGATGTTTAAAAAATATCAAAATATCAAAATTAAGCTCACATAAATTTATTGATAAAAAGCACCTTTTTACTGGTTAATTGGTAAAATCACCATTTTTCCAGCTAGAACTACAAAATCTTATGTCTACCAAGTTAAGGCTCATTTGATGTTTGCATACATCACTATTTTTCTTCCTTTTGAAAAAATGTATGAATCTCTTCAAACAGTAGAACCTCACTAGCACAATTATTAAAAAAAATATATTCAATCAATCAATAAACTAAAAATGGTTCCAAATGAATATTATTTTTCTTCTTAACATAAAAATGTATTTAACTTTGTATCTCAAGAGCGTATGCTGGTAACTGAAATAATGCCACACTTTATAACTTATCAATAACATCATGGTCTGTTAAAGGAAAATCCTATACACAAGAAAAATTTAGCAACCTTTAAAAAACCCTAAACAAAAGGTCAAGAAGCATTTTGAGAGCAAATTAAACTCTGAGAAACACCTACTTTATGAAGGTCCCGGAAACTCTTGATCTCTCTGTGGATTATCTCCCTTTTGTCATCTTCTAAATCTATGTCATCAATTCCCTAAAATTTGAAAATAAACACTACAAATTTTACTCTCAAATTTTACAATTCTAAGGGTCAAATCAGACTCCAGCCATAGACAGCCCTTTCAACATAATCTGAAATTATTTCTCAACTTGTGATCTTTCAATAAATAAAAGTACATGAACTTACTGTGTCTTTGATAATCTTTTCTTCTTCAACTTTCTTTTTGACTGGCTTGGATTCTTTTTCAACATCTGAAAATTTTAAATCAGAAAATCATTTTTAGAATTCAGAACCTCAAAGAAAAAAAAAAAAAGCCTTCATTTATCCACAGTCCAATTCAATTAAAAAAAACAAGATGGTTTAGTGAAACACTGATGCCCCGGATTCCACATGCCAAGTGAAAGGGGCTTGCCAAAAGGATTGTGCACGTGAAATTAGAAAAATCTATCACTTACCATTCAAAAGTTATGGCCAATTTTTTTAAGTTTTTGAAAAGTAGGTAAAATTTCAAGGTCAGGAGGTCAAAAATGTTGGTACCAGACAAAGGGCTTGTCATGAGGAAAACACATTTGAAATATGAAAGTCCCATCACTTGCCATTCAAAAGATATGGCCAATGTTTAAGTTTTTGAAAAGTAGGTCAAACTTCAAGTCAAGGTGTCAAAAATCTTGGCACCAGTAGAAAGGGCTTGTCATAAAGAACACACATGTGTAATATGAAAGTCCCATCACTTGCCATTCAAAAGTTATGGCCAATGTTGAAGTTTTTTGTGGACAAACGGACAGACCAAAAACTATTGCCCCGTAAAACAAAGATTCCGGGGGCATAAAAAAGCCTTCATTTATCCCAAGTCCAATTTATAACAGTATTGGATCTTAAGAGTCTAGTTTGTGGCCCTCACACCCTACACTACGTACACTGGCATTGTGTTGCGTACATTGTTACTGTACACTGCGTTACGTACCTGGAAACACCTTCTTTGTAAGGTCCCCGGCATACTCTCTCATGATGGCGTCCAGACCTGCCTTTGCCACCCGGTCCTCTCTTTTGGTGAACTCGTCCAGAGCCTCCTCAACCTTCGTCTCACTCTCTTCTTTCTCTCCATTCTCTTTCTTTTCTTTGTCTTCTCCATCCACTTCACTTGTCTTGGATTTCTTCTTGTTAATGTATTCATCCAACAGAGTTTTCGTTTTAGCATCAACTTTCACCTTAAAGTAAACATATACACATATGTACTTAAGAACAAGAAAAAGACCCACAAAAATCATTATTATATGATTCATACTTTCATAGAGTGTATATTGAACTGTTCTGTCTCTTCAGGTACATGTTGTGTACTGATACTTACCACTAATTTCTTGTCTGCTATTTCCCATTCATTTAGCAATCTCATACAGCGAAGTGTTGCCTCTGGGTCTTCATATTCACAAAACCCAAATGCTGAAATCAGAGAAAAAGAAGTACATCAAAAATTAATATCAAAAAGAAAATACCTGGTTACAATTTCATTTAATATAATCCACTGCATTCTATGCATGTTTATGTCCAATTGGACATGATTTTTGTTCTGGTATGCTCACACTGCAATACATGTCCATCCCACATATTCAGTAATGCAGTGTAACTAAAGAAACAATCAATATCTATCGAAAATAAACCAGTCTTTAATCAAAAATGGCTCTGACACTTTCACAGTTCTTTCAACACTTTTTCTGATAATTAATGAACATGACTAAACTGACAGTTTATGATTTTGCTTACTTAAAAAGCGAAAAAAAAAAAAAAAAAAGCCTTCATTGATAAAAACTAGCCTTTATCATTCATTTTTTTTATTACCTTGTAATTTTCCTGAAGCACCTTGTACACGTTTCCAACTTAGTACATTTCCACATCTCTACAAATACACAAAATAAACTTTAGGTCTGTTGACAAAGAAAACGAGTGCATGTCATAATAGTCAACTGCAATATTACATATTCTGCTAACTTTTCTCCCATACAAATTTTCCCGAACTTTATTTTTTTGAGTCGTCGTAACAAAACTATCAATCGTCAATAAAGAAAACAAGCTGTATGTCATAATAGTCTTCTGCAATGCATACTCTGCTAACTTTTCTTTATTTTTTGTAGGTGTCGTAACAAAGATATAAACACACCTGTAACATCTGTCGTATCATGGCATCAGGCGCCCTGTCACTTATGTTCCCGACAAACACAGTTGTTACTGGAGGCTTCTCTTCTTTCTCATCCTGAAATAGCAAACAACATGTCAATTGTTTTTTGACAGGTACATTAAAACCATAAATAATATTCCAAATCCTTTACCATCGTTCTTCATATATTAGATTATATATCCCAATAAAACATACAGGCATGGATGAGAACCCCCCAACTATTACCAGACTGAATAAACACTGGTTAGAATAGGTTGACATAACATGATGAATAGCTTTCATGTAGAAGTACAGCAAATATGTGTATTGCCAACAAATTCAAAGCACAGCTGAGGTTGATATAACTCATTCATGATCAAGGGATGAAGTCAGCATCTGCTTACAAGTCAGAAACTGTCCAACACATAGAAAGTTCAACAATTAAGCACCTCGTCTATATTATCTTCTGCTCAAACAGCACCCTGTCAGTGTTTCCATCTAGGGATGGCATCTACCACACATCAACGTGATTAACTAAGTAACTAACTAAGTAACACTTAGTGACTTACTTTAAAAATAAATCAAACATTACATTAAGGTAGTTTCAAAATTTTAAATTATTTACTTTCCATCTTCCAGGTCTGTCAGAGGTGCAATGGTTGTAATTGGCCTTAAACTTTCTTGATCCTGGTTTTCGGGGAACTTCAAAGTGCTTTAAAACACCTACCATCCTTGGACATGAATGTTTCAAATAAGTTTGGTTTTTGCTAACTGTAACACCATATCAGTGTGAGACAGTGTCCCTACCTGAGTAGATTTCACCATGCACTCATTGCCTGGGGCTATGTATCCAGGTCAAGTGTCCATGAGTTGTTATTTAACACTCAATAGATAATGAGGGTATTATTAATCTGAAGGACAACCATACCCACACAAAGTGTAATATTAAACACCCAGCATATATTTAAGTAGCAATTCTTATAAAATAATTGATTCCCAGTTCTATATTATGCCTTCAGGAAACTACATTTACTAATTAATTATGCTTTAACTTATCAATATATGTTACATGTTAAGCGCTTTAGGGTAATCTGATTATATAGGGCGCTATATAAATATAGAATAATAATAATAATAATAATCAACATTTTTTTTAATTAATTATCCCACCCCTAGATTCATCTACTGTCTGATTTCCCATCACTGTGTCTGAAATGCACTCAAATAGTTTCTAAATCTGTCTTGCCAGCATGAACAGAAGTTTTCCATTAATATTAATTTCATAACTTTATGAATCATAGTTTTTAAATCACTTCTCCATCAATTCTGCCCCCCCCCCCCCCCCCCCAGTAATTTTGTTATATTTGATACCTTTGGAATTTCTTGAGGAACCAGTTTTCTGTTGAATGCTTTGGCTGGTTGTGTTACAGCACTTTGGGTTGTCACTATTGGTCTCATCACCTAAAGCAGGAAAAAAAAAATGTCTTCAATACTTTAACACACAATAATTGAAATTCAACTGCAGAGCAACCAATTCCAAATATGTTCCCATATATCATTTATAGACTGCTTGACTCTAACACTGATAAACAGATATGTACATGCTTTCAACACTGATCTGTCAGAGGCATAATCTAATCACATCATTTGAAAAGAATACACACATACAGCCTTTCCTTTAAACACACACACTTTATCAAAATACATCATTTTTTCATGCTATGATCAGATGCTATTGATTTCATCAGAAATCTTCACTCTCGAGTATTTCCAGCAGATATATTACGTTTTGGGATTCTAGACATAATAAATAAGAGATGCAGTGCACCAAAGTCACATACCACTGCCACTGGTTATGTTTCCATTCTAGTTCACAAATGATCACACTCATGGTTTGTGACGATGTGTGCAACCTCAGACAATAAATATTTGTGGCAGAAATATATTTTGCACTTACTGATTGAGGCATCATTCCTATTCCCATGGGCATCATACCGACAGGAGCATAGGCGTACCCCATTGGAGGCATGCCTATAGGTGGTCTTGGAGGAAATGACATTTTCACCTGTAAATATTAAAGTATAAATTACTGTTATGAAGATGTAGTTTTGTTTGAAAGTCCCATCTCTATGACAAACTCATTCTCTCACCAGAAAGCAAGTTACACAATGCCTGATATCATCAGTGATTTTTCTATATTTATACCAAGGGTCCTGTGGCTTTCGAATTGGGAAAAATTGTCGATATTTCAGTTAAATTGGGAAAAATCAGTTTTATCGTAAATAAGTTTGAAGATAATATCAAACATTATATTGCCTTATTTCACACATCTTATTTTCTTTAACCTTCTAAATTTTCAATTCTATCTTAATCATCATTCCCATGACTCTTTATTTTTAGGTATATTATTCACACTGAATGTTAATTTTTTTTTCCAAATACTCTTTCCTTTCTATTGGGAGCTGAATTGAGAAAAAATTAGCAATTTTTGGGAGGGGAAAGGGCCGAAATTCGGACCCAAAATGGCCATTAAAAAATCACTGATCATGCAAACAATTAAATCAAATGATATGAACGACCATTCTCGTTTTCTTTCCATTTGGAAGTTCTGGCAACAGGTGCTAAATCTGGCTCTTTTCATAGCCCACTGGCACTTTCATAAATACCGGTCAGTGTTGTGGTTAACATTTGGGATATTTCAGGGGCCATGTGGGCCCCTAACTTTTTAACTTTTACGGGCCCACATTGGAATCCCAGGAAGCCCACATTACGATAATACCAATTTTTTAAAAAAAAAGATCCAGTCAGAAAATAAATGTCCAAATATTTTTTTAATGCTCAAATTCTCTCTCTTTTTCATTTATATTTCGTCATGCTTTACTAAACAAAATGTACCCCGCCAGTCAGTGGTATCCTTCAGCCAAGTCTAATTTTACCATTTTTTGGAGAAAACGATATCATTAGGATTTTTTGGAGTACCTTTCGGTCAGCTGTTTCTTTTATTTTGGGGACACGGAGACACCATCGATAAAGTGCTAACCCATGTGGTCCGGATGAGACCGCAAAAACCTAGGTCTCACATCACGGCAGGTGTGGCATGGTAAAAGATCCTTCCCGTGTCAAAAAGCATGAGCGCCTAGAACAGGCGCTAAATTTGCAGCCCTTCATCGGCCAATGGTGACGACACCACGAGTGAAATATTCTCAAGTGGCACGTAACACGTATACAATCATTCGACATAAAAATGCTACATTGCGTTTATTTACAACAAGACACTAAAATTAATTCTTGGTGTTAACACGGCGTTTTCTCAAAAGCGGAAGTAAAATTATAAAAAAATGTCCAAATGAACATAGATATTTCCGGACTGAGGAAAGCTCGCTCGCCCATCGCAGTGGGCCGAAAGGTAGTTTCAATATACTAGCTCGCCCCAGCAAGATTTTGCTCGCATTGGCGAGTGGTTATCCACAACACTGACCGGTACATGTTTCACCATTTAACTGTTTGTCTCTTATAAAATTCCAAGTTTATCATATATATCTTTTCAAATTTCCACTTTGATAATGTTCTAAATTCATTACGAATATCATGAAGTAGATCCAAATACGGCGATTTTACATGTAATTTAATATGTACAGTAAACATCAACTGAATTGCTGCACCAATTAGTCCAAAAACATGTATATGATGAAACTTCTTCAATTATTTCTGTAAAAATCAGTTGAAGGAGTTGCAAGGGTAGAAACTAGAGAGTACATTAAACTTTCAATGAACAGGAAACAAGTTAATTGGCTCAACTCTAATTCTGTGGCTTCTAATATTCTAATGACAGAAAATTGCATCAAAATAAAGCTCAAATTTCTAAGAAACTATCAGAACAATTTTGAAAATGATATACAAGAAATTCTTGAAATATTTTCTTGAAACTTCAATGTATGGCATGCCAGTCAGAAGATATTCAAATGAAATGAAAAAAACCAAAAAAAAAAAAAAACCAAGAAAAACCGTCAATATTCTAGGTCACCATTTAGCGATCTGATAGCAAATGCGACTTGGAAGCGCTGCCCCAACATAAAATCCTTGGATATAAATATGAAATTAATTGAAAATGAAAGTAGAAAAGATACGATATGTACTCTCAAACTATTTAACTAAATGCATACAATTCTACTTCTTTTAATCAAATCTGGCATGCCTTTTATCGATGTGCAAAAAAGGTTGCAAGCATTATTTCCTTTTTTAAAATAGATTAATAGGCCTAATTTACTTCTTGGATCTTTGGTGTCACGCGATCACGTGAAACGCGATGTCAAAATTTGCTATAAATTTAGCCGTAGATATATGCATTCTGTTATACAAGACAAACAGTTAAACATATATAAGTTTGTAGCATAGAGCCATTGTCTCAATAATTATGAGATGCAATAGGACAAGAAAATATGTCAGTTTGACCTCATGAGGCGGAACACGGGGTTAAAAATAATTTTACACAACATAAACAGAAGACTTCAAAATCATTTCTCCTATGAAAAATATTGGGAAAATTATAGTAGCAAATTCCCTTCCGTCTCACAACTTTAGATATAAAAATTATTTTCCGTATACGACTAGGCCTAGTACGAGGAAAACGGAAGAAACCCAACTCGAAACATAATCTTACAAAGGGTCGTAAATTTCTCTAATCAATAACTTTTTTCTGCAAATGTAGCTGAAAAACAATAATCATTACGAAAACATAAATTTTCTACAACTCACTCCTAAAATAAGATTAGCTTTACCTCCGATAAGTTGTTTGTATTTCCACAGAATGCCAAACGTTCTTTACGCGCTATCCAAGATGGCGGATATATCAACACGAGGTACTTGGGTGGTGTAAATCTAGTTCGAGACCATTTACAAAAAGAAAAACTACTCGGAAACTACACTATACTGATAATAAACATACATAACTGTGTAAAATTATTTGGTCTAATTTCTATCAATATATTCCATACCAATAGCATGTTTTTGATAGATGATTGCATTTTTTTTTTTTTTTAAATCAGAACTACGTATTCATCTATAGTGGCGGATTTAATGGTTTGGGGGGCGTAAGGGTCATACGCCCCCCAAGATCTTTATTTATCTATATATAGCTTAATAAAGCTATTTAGAATTTTTTTTAAAATTCACTTAGAGAAAATATATCATCCTTGTATCCACCACAACACACTGTAAACAAAAAAAAAACAAAAAAAAACAAAAAAAAAAAAAAAAAAAAAGAGAAAAAAACATAACAAACAAACAAAATTCTTAGGATGAATTGTCATATGCTTAGAATTTTTAAGTTGTTAAGCAACAGTTATCCAATCTTCAGCAGAGAATAAAAGCCATAAGGAGTATCAAGATTATAATGGATTGGCAATCAGATTCCACATTATAAATTAAGGCATCATACTTATCTACGCCTCAACGCACACAGCTAGGGTAGTGGACAGTTATAAACACAATAATTGTTTCAGAAATTATATTTTTATGACAATTCTTCAGAAGATGTAATATTGTTGTGAACTTTAATTAGAACAGCTAGTGTCATGGTTAGTTTTTCAACTGCTACTATACTCCAGAAATGCAGTTTAATTCCATTTAAACTATATAGCTTAATCAAGCTATTTTAACTGGCTTGATCAATGACAGGGTTCGACACTAACGCTAGTCCGGTAGCCCGAGGCTAGTAAATTTTGTCCCGGACTACCAAAATATAATTTATAAGTAGTCCAGTGGACTACTAAATAATTAAAAACCTGCGCATGTACATGATGCGATGAAAATGATGATGAACTTCATCAAATGAAAGATATCAGGAACTTTTTAAATGTGATTGGACTTGATGTAAAAACTTCCAGTTGTTAAAAATTGAAAAGTTATAAAATCTTGTTCACTGTTCCCAACAGTTGATCTATATCGGAGAATCAGTAAAATAAAGGCTAAATTTGGGACAAAATTTTCATTATTTGTCTCAAATTTTACTGGAAATGCATGATTTTTGCACCTCACCCCCTCGTCACTTCGCGAAGAATGCCTTGCTTCGCAGGGCCGGACTATTTTTACCAAACACCAGGACTAGTCTAATATATAATTCTTACCTAGTCCTGAGGACTTAGTATAGTAAAAATCTTAGTGTCAAACACTGAATGATAAGGTATATAGTTTCATAAAGCTATAGAGCTAAATGAAGAGATTGTGCTGGATCTGCTTATTGCATCGCACCAATTAAGCTATAATTGCTATATATCAAATATCAGACAAGATAAGGTTTCTATATAGAATACAATATTTCCCGTGCACAATTCTAGATATGATAGCTCAATTCAGCCATCAATCATTTTCAAACTCCTCCCAGGGATTCACTAGAACTAAAAAATAGAAAGGTGGAGAGAAGACCACTCTAGACATACACTCCTCTGTATGTATAGTCAGGGGCGTAGCTAGTGTGTTTTTGAGAAACTAGTTAATGAGTTTTAGATGATCTAACAGGGATCAAGTTTAACACCTAGCTCTCAAAGGACTGAAAATCGATATTTCATTCAAAACAATTGCATGGATGTCTAAGCTTTAGAAACCTGTATGATATGGCGCTCTAAGCAGAAAGGATAACACTCTATTTATAGCTACTTCCATTTTCAGTGCGCTTGGCCTTTGACTTTTTGACCCCAAAATCGATAGGGAACATCTAATGATCTTTGTCCCATGGGTAGTCCATATGTACTAGATAGACACTTTAGGTGGAAAGGATACAGACGGTTGGACAGACAGACAACCTGATTCCAGTATACACCCCCCCCCCCGCACATACACACACAAATTCGTTGCGAGTGGTATAATAATACTTGTAAGTAACACTTTCTGTAAGTTATGACTGTTTTAGTCACTTCTCTCTCTCTTTGACAGTTTGTCTTTTTTTTTTTTTTAATTGATGTAGATGCTTGAAATTAAGCCCCTGGTAGCATGTAAGATAACAGCTAGACACTGATCAATCTCGCAAGTCCCAAATAGAATACAAAAACAAGAGTTGGGCAAACACGGACTCCTGGACACACTAGAGGGGAGATCAGGTGCCTAGAGGAGTAAGCGTCCCTGTTGACCGGTCACATCCGCCGTGAGCCCATTGTCTTGATCAGGTGAACGGAGTAACCCGTTGTCAAATCAATGCATGAAAAACAGCTTATTAACAATTGTTATGAAACACATCAGACATTTCATCCATACTGGCAGATTATATTGTTGTAATGACCATATAATTTGCAAAATGCTGCCACTAAATGTGATAATTGGAAGCGACTGTTTTTTTGTATGTAGTATACAGTCAGCGCTCGTTACAGCGGCATTCGATATACCGGCAAATTCACCTGACGGCAGAATTTTGTTGGTAACAAATCTGCACACTATTTATTTCGCTTCATACATCGGCATATTCGCACTTCGGCAGTACATGTACTTATCGGTAACAAATGTGCATTTTGACACTATATAAAATCTGATACAACAGCAGGTTATCTGAGATTCTTCAACGACCCGTGTACAAGACATTTGCTATCAGCAATATTTTCACACTTGACCATGATTAGGTAACGGATTAAATCCCTCGCCACCATTGCACGCGGCAGTTGCACAGGTAATATTTGTTTACTAAAGGCAAGGATGGGGTTTATCAATGCACCAATTGATGTTTGATATCATACTTTTAATAAACTATAATTGTGCAGGCAATTAAGTTTGATGGTTTCCAGTACCAATAATATAAATATTAATTTTATCACAAATTCTTTTTTTTACTTTTAAAAGAAATAGGGGAAAAGGGGGACATGAGTGTATATGTACCATAATGGAAATAAACGCGAGGTGAATGTTTATGGATAGTTCGCCTTTGCATATTGTGCTGATGATTAAACAAAAAAGAATAACTCGAACCAGTAAAATACGCATTTCGATACAACGGCAGATTCGTTATAACGGCAAAATGATCGGAAACGAATGTGGTCGTCGTAATGAGAGCTGACTGTATTAGAGGTGACTGTTTTATAACATACACTCTTCTGTAATATGTACATTGTAGTATATATATAAGAGGTGGAGAGGAGACTGGTATAATGTAGCACATTAGATGAGGAGAGTGAGTGGGTGGTGAGGAGAGTGAGTGGTGAGGAGAGCGAGTGGGTGATGAGGTGAGCGAGTGGGTGGTGAGGAGAGTGAGTGGGT
>CAJDSM010030112.1:378-15941 GCA_903981925.1 Ostrea lurida
ATTGTATGCAAGGGTCCATGTTATCTTTGCCTTCTCATTTTAGAAGAGAGAGAGAGAAAGAGAGAGAGAGAGGAGAGAGAAATTATTTGTTTGTTTTTCGTCCCGTTCATATTGAGACGTCGCCTTTGCCATGAAGGGCTGCAAATTTAGATGCTTAGCACTCATTAAAAAGGTTTCATGTGTGGGTTGGGAAAAGGGGGGGGGGTGTAATGTGCTTTCGAGTACGTGTCAGCTTTCCACTTTCCAGCCTGTGTATGTACTGTGTATATGGATGGTACATGTGACACAGAATTATCACTAAACTTAGATAATGGGTGATATGTCCCCACTTACGTGCAAAAGAAATTCGGTAGCTTATACCCCATGCACAAAATGTAGCAAACACCCCGTGCACAACATTGGTTTTTCGTTGGTATCTTTCAACACGATTGGTTTTATTCTTTTTATAAATTGCACGTAATAAAGTGACGACTTGCGATTAATTACCGCGTTGTTCTTATATTTGATCATAAACATACGGTTGTACCTAACTTCAGTTTTATCAAATTCTGACGTTCGGGGCGATCGTCAGAATTATGTTGAGGAGTTTGATAAAACTAGTAAGTCACTAAGTGCACAGGGGTTATATTTCTTCAAATGTTGCTTTCTTCCGTAAGCATGTTTTCCTGCAAATTATGTCCATAAATTGAGATTTTGTGCAAAAATTGATCTCGACCACCTGAACCTTCGCTTCGGTAGCTTAGACCCCTGTCACATATAGCCTAGACACCGGCCCCGCATGATGGGCTATATCCGGTGAATAAGTTTCAGTGAACTGTTAATATCCTTTGATCTCTTGGTATGCCCATCTAACGATCTCTCTCTCTCTATTATCAATTATGTATGTCTCTGGAGATTACTCAATATATCTTAACTATTTAAAGATAAAGCTTTTCATTACAGTTATATCAGATTTTCCTTTTATAACATGATGTTATGACATTGTGACCCTTGGCTTTACCAGAACAAAGGCTTAGGCTTTAGTTGTAATAACAGCCCCTAGCTCATTATCAATCACCCCAGTCTCTAGAGGCACAAGGCGCATTTTCTTAGTCGAAAATTTTCCCGACATAGGCCACGCAAGTGGACACAACCCACCAAAAAAAAAACAATGTTAGTGGCCAATCCAAAAACATAACATAATAGAATGAGTTGCCATAACTGCATACTTATAATGTTTGTTGGAAGTAGAGGTAACTGGGGCATCCAACAGGCTCAACCCTGTTTGCCACCGCTACTGCGTAGACAAGAACTTGAGGTCATGCTGCTGTTGAGGTTACTCCCAATATGATTTCCCGCTGCCCCTGAGTTTACTCGCCTTACCCCTCGTTGTGCCAATTAATGGTGCTAGTGCGTTTCCTCCGGCTCCTGGTTTCTCGGTATGGTTTCGGTGAATGAAGCAGAAGAAAATATAATATAGCCAGAAAACGGATACATTGTAATAACTGCACAACATACACAACAGGGTTGGTATTTAAAAACAATATGCCAGGAAAAGTTGCATTGTGTTTAAAGTATGGCCTTTACGATTGGAAAGGGGGAAAAAATTGTTTGCTGCGGGGAATCGAACCCCGGCCATCTAGTTGCTAATCCAGAACGATACGTTTCAACCAAAACTTTCCTATAGTTGCCAATGGAAAAATATAACCAAAAAAGGAAAGTAAAACAGCTAACATCTACACTAAGATATGATATCTATGCAAACTCCTCGCTATGTATACACAAACCATTTCATGCATTTACGGTTTTCATGGGGATTGTTTTATGGCAGCGTTACATAACCTATTTTATTATTTATTATTTTTTTTTTTTTTGCAATAATGAAAAAATTACTTAAAGCTTATCTATTCGAATAGAAAAGTTAATCATAGATAAGTAGGTTTTGTTGCAAAATTACGTGTACATGTGTCGCACACATGAATAATAAGTATTGTTTTAACAATATGGCTAACCCCTGCCAACAGAACATGCAACAATCGAATAGATAAAGTACGAATTTCTTTGCCATCGACAGTTAAAAATAATATATATGTTGCTACAATATCCTAAAACAATGAAATAAGTGATATTTTTATATTAAATGACTTGATAAAGTCATATCTACAGAGAAAATTTGTTTTTATGAACTGACCAATTGCTGATTTTTTCCCCAACAGAAGTTTCTCGGTTAGTGATTTGAGAGTTCCGCTTATGCTGACCCGGCAATTCCGGGAAAACTATTAAACGTAAACAGTTAGCAGTGGTTAAATCTACAATATTTAAGGACAAGCTCAAATATGTGATTATTGATAGTAGGATTTTTTTTCTAAAATAAAGTAAGAGACTTTCTCAACATTAAACATACAAATAATTTATCCTTCTTCCAATTCAGTGTTTATTGGTGAAGGTCAAAGGGCATAGAATTCCTCGAAAAAACATTAATCAGAATTTCCTGGTATATGCGGCATCTACACAGTATTGTTCTTCATCTACTACAAAAGTTTACACGATAACTCGATTGCGTTGTGGTATAATTATAAACTTATATTGACAACAATTTATGGGGAAGGGTGTGTGGTGTTGGTGTTTTCTCTTGTGTGTGTGTTGGTTTTTTTTTTTGTTGCTGTTGGTTTGGGGTTTTTTTTTTTGGGGGGGGGTTGTTGTTTCTTGTACTTTTGTTCAATCTAATAAAACATGCTTTCTCGCATGCTGTTTCATATTAATATGTTTCTTGAGTTTAAAGCCCCAACTTTTTAACCCAACAGATAATACATTACAAAAACTAAATCATACGAGTTTCATTTGAACAGAACATAAACATTACAGTTGAGCTTCTGATATCTCGAGCACTGATATCTGCGAATACCATGGTTATGATCAAACTGTATTTGGAGGTCTCAAACCACCTATTTTCAATATTTTTACCCTCAATATCTCGAATTACGGATGACATTGTATCTCGAACTTTTTTCTTGGTCCCATTCAAGTCGAATAACGAGTTTCGCTGTAAATTAATAAAATACTTCAGCGGTCGTTAATCTGAATTTTTATTGCAATCGTTGTCACAGGGATCTTAAACCAATTAAATTTTGGCTAATAACCCCCAGGGACCTTTGATTTATACAAGGTGCTTTATATTCACATAGCTTCACGCTGAACAGTTGAGGTTTCACATGTACAGTACAACGACTTTTAAAATCTTTTTAAACAATATCGTGGCAATTTCTAAGTACCAAATTGTGTTTTCATATTTCCAGATTCACAGATTAAACATATATTATGAAACAGCTGGAAACTAAAATACACTTTTATGACTTACTACAAGTATATTTTTTTTTATATTCTGAGGTTGCAAATAACAGTCAGCTAAAGCATTATGATATCGACCATGAGTTGATGCAGCTTAAACGTTGATATAAATTTCATATGTGTACTTTCATGTATGGAGATATATCAAACTAGTTTGAATCCAAAATCCATGGAATTCCTCTACATTTTTTCTTAAAATTTTCAATCAGATTCATTCAAGATTTATTGTATAAATTTACTACTTTGATTTATGTAAGAAATTCTATCTGCTTTAGCAGTTGTCATAGAAATGGTTGCTATGAAAGGCAGGGGATACTTTCTATATATTGTTCTCAATGTATTGTTGTTTTTATGGCTCTTTTTTATGAGAAAGATAATGAAACCAAAATGGCATTTCATGTTTACATGTAAAGAGTTGATTAAGGAGGGAAAAAACGAGAGTGGAAGATGATAAAAAGTCTGGCTGGAGGTCAAGGGTAAGCTTTCCTTGTGAAAGAGTGGGGTACTATTTGACTTGGATATTCTTAGGGAAGCTTTCCCCTAATGATGGGGAATCTTGAATAAATCTTGAACCCCCAAGAATATTTTTGTGCCATGCTGACGATTTTGATTATAATATACGTGAAACCCGTTTATCCGAACTACATGGACTGAGAAAATTTCCAAGACGATATCCAAAATGGTTCTCAAGATAGTCAAGGGTAAAATACTAAGAAATACTTGACTGGGAACTTCCGTATCAGTTGACCATAGCCATGACATGTATTGCGTATGAGGACTTTTAAAGCGAGGCCAACTACTAACAAAAAAAGTTGATGCGCAGGGTTATAACGAATCTCGTTAAAGTCATCATTTCGCAAATTCCTACAGTCGCTATAATGACTTGTTTGCGATTACAATGTATAATATAAGTCATATGTTGAACTGATTTGTTTGCATACCCTTTGTTAGACTGTCATTTTCCTACTGATTTGACTTCGGGTAATCCCAGTTTACATTTATTTCGACTAAGGGCTCACGGACCGGATGTGACCGAGTCAGCAGAGAATGCTTACTCTCCATGGCACCTGATCCCTACCTTCGCTTTTTGTCGGAGCCGTGTTGCCCTACCACTCGATTTTGTATATGGTTTTTTTTGATTATTGATTACGTTTGACCCAATGTTCTCGCTTTTTGTTATTCGAGATGTCAGTGCTCGAGATACCGAAGTTCAAACTGTACATTGTGTCCATATGGAACTTGATTCCTATTGTGGCCCAACCCATCCTCGTGCCCTGATCTGAAACAACTTGAATCTTCTCTTATATTGGAGCTTTCATGGTTTTCTCCGAGCTTCCTTATGGTCTGGTTGATTGTGAGGAGATTTAAAATAGATATTTATATACTGTTGATCGCCTAATGTGCCCCATCCTACGCCCAAGGGTCATGATTTTTGACAAACTTGAATTCACTCAATGATGTTCAGGAAGTTTTCTGGCCAAGTGGTAAAGATTGACCCAACCTATTTTTTGTATTCAGGATAGCTTTTTGCGTTGAAAATTGTCTAGTGATTCTGGAAAAAGAGGCCGAAAATGTGAAAGTTTACAGACAATAGGTAATCTGGGCTTTCAGCTCAGGTGAGCACAAAATATTGAAATATATATTAAATCAAGTTAACAGCTAAACTAAAATTTGCCATGACAATTAACAGGATTTGACAATATGCTGGTCCAGGATTTTAAAACAACAAACCTATCTGACGTACGTATTAACAGTTAATTATCACTGCGTAAACTATCAACATTGTGCCTAAAATGTGGCACCGACTTATTTTCAGTCAAATGCCTTTCAACGTGATGTTGCATAAACTTTTATGGAAAGTTTGTGGTGGGGATTGCCATGAAAGCTTGGTGTAAAAATGCTGACTCTGGAGCCTCCAATTTGGATCTCGAAAAAACGAAAAGAGCTATAACCATATTAATGCTATGCAAACTAAAAAGTTCATTTGAAGCTCCCTATATAAACTATTTTCCCTAAATCCCTATCATGGACTGATTAAAGGATAGAAGCCAGAGGCCTGGTGGCACGTTGCACTTTTACTTCAAACAGCAAACATAAAAATACTTACATTTCACATTAATGACACAAATTTTACTTACATTTAACAATTTCACATTGCAAAAGGATTTCTGAAAATCTGTTGACTGCAAGTTTGCAAGGAAAACAATGTTTATATGAAAGAAAAGTGGAGCAAGACTCACATACCCCCACGCTTCCCACATTGCTTAACAATGTATTTTGGGCGATCGTAGGAAATCTGAATTGAATATCGGTTATAAATGGATAAACATAAATTGATTAACTATTGGATGTTATACTAGGATTTTTTTTTTCTAAAAAATACATGAAGAGATCTTTTCATTAACATACAATAATTTTTATCCTATCTTCCATTCAGTGTTTAATTGGTGAGGTCAAAGGGGCATAATTCCCCGAAAAAAAAAAAATAATACAGAATTTCCTGTGTATCATGCGCATTCTTACACCGTATGTTCTTCATCATACAAAGTTTCACGATAATCTGTTTGAGCGGTTTCAGAGGAGTTGCGCTGACAACTGGTTTCCAATAGTTATATTTTAATTGTTGCGCAATCTATTCAAAAGGGGCATAATTCCCTGAAAAAAAATTGAATCGGGAATTTCCTGTGTATATGCGCATCTACACCAGTAATGTTCCTCATCACTACAAAGTTTTCACGATAATCGTTGAGCGAGTATTCAGAGGAGTTGGCGCTGACAAACTTTCAATAGTACTAATTTAAATGTGGCAAATTCTAAGTTCAAAAAGGGCAATAATTCCTAAAAAAAATTGAATCAAGAATTTCTGCATATAGCACATCTACATGGTTATGTTCTTCATAACTACAAAGTTTCACGAATCTGTTGATCGTTTCCGGAGGAGTTGCGCTGACAAAAAAACCCACAGGACTGACCGGACTGACGACAGACGGTGTCAAAAACATTATACCTCGCGCCATCGTTGCGGGGTATAAAATAATGGGAAAAGGAAATGTGTCTGCCTTGTCGTCAGCTAAAAAGACGTTTCATTAAATTTGGATACCCTTAAATTTTTAAAATAATATTTCATCCAACTTCTACACCAAATATTTTGAATGAACGACTAGCAATACATACCAGCAATTTTGGAAAAAAAAAATCTTCCAAATATCATTTTTGTTGGTAAACTAAAAAGATTAGATATTGAAATGCGCTAAGCAATTAATTTCTAAACCCAACACACATGTTTGTAAAACTAGAAAAAATGTGATGTGGCACATCCACGAGGGCCCGCTGGTTGACCCATTTTAATTGCTCCATCAATTCACGAAATATTTAGCATTAATCAATATTGCTCTTGTTATTCCCATTGCAAGATATTCTTTTAAGGAATAGTCAATAGTGACCTTGACCCTTGGAGTCGATGACTTAAAAATCAGTTTGTTTCATTACTTTCTCCATGGGGAAACATTTGTGGAAGGTCTGATGATCCTCTGAATGAAGCCTTGCTTCTGTCTTGTTCACAGAGTCCATCACAAACACACACAGTCGCATGGACTCGCAACAGAGCTTGCTAATCTCTCTACAACCAAGTTGCGAGGGAATATTGATTAATATATTTATTGTTTTACGTCCCACTCGAGAATATTTCCACTCATATGGAGACGTCACATGCGGTGTGGTGCTACAAAATTATAGACTGTGCTGGACACTCAGGGCCTTTGAGCAGGAGGGATCTTTATCGTGCCACACCTGCTGTGACACGGGGGGTCTCGGTTTTCTAGGTCACATTCGATGACGCCCATTAATCGCCTTCTTACGAACGCAGAGGGATGCTGGGGAGCCTTATTCTAACCCGGACCCCCACGGGTTCCTGACGACGATAAGAATTCTAACACTCTCCAAACTGTCATACAAACATTTTTGAGTACTTCCTTTTTTATTTTTTCTTTAAATAAAGTTTCCAAAACTTTGAAACGAAAAGCTGATTACTATAGGGCTCCGCCGATACTCGGCTCGAGGCGCCTAATAAATTTTGGAAATGTATTCAGGCTAGAAGAAATTTTCAAACAAATTGGTACCTCTCATGATCATTTTTTTTCAATACTTTCACACCACTCTTTAAGACACAACGATTTGTTTGTCTCTCAAACATCATCAAATAGTAAGCAAGGTTTCAAAACAGATAACGAATCTCGTTTAAAGTCACATTTCGCAAATTCTACGGTCGTCATAATGACCTTGTTTCCGAATTACCAATTATCACTTAAGTCACATGTTGACTGATTTTTTTTCATACCCTTTGTTAGACTGTATTCCTCACTAAGATTTGTCTACGGTAAACCGTTTACTTTAATTTCAGACTAAGGGTCACGGCGGGTGTGACCGGTCAGCAGAGTGAATGCTTTACTCTCCATGCACCTGACCTACCTTCGCTTTTGTCGGAGTCCGTGTTGCCTAACCGATTTTGTATAAGTTTTTGGATTGTTGATTACGTTTGACCGATTTTTGTAGTCTATTCTCCGACCAGCAAACTTCACCTGGAGTTTAACACATTGTGATATTGTTATTTTCACGGAAGTTTTACACATTGTGCATATTGTTATTTATCACCGGAAGTTTACACAATTGTGTTTTTGTTTTTTTACCGAAGTATTCACGATTGGTGATATATGTTATTTTCACGCGGAATTTACGCAATGTGTATATTGTTATTTTTCACCGGAAGTTTACACATGGTGTATTTTGGTTATTTTCAACCCAATAGATTTTAAATCTAAATGTTAGCGTTGATTTGTCATGATAACAACGCAGGCCTCACGCATGAATTGGAAACATACAGGGAGCTAATTGCCTATAAAGGAATGCAATAATTATTTCAAAAGTCCTCCATCACATTCTACAATTAATTAATTATACATTTTAGTTCCCAGCCAGGAGACGCACCAGAGTTTACACAGTGCTTATTTTGTGATTTCGTCCAATAAATTTACTGTTTATATATTTGTTTACACCTACCTTGTTTTGCTTTGATCGACTGATAAAGACCAGGTCTCCCACGCCAGTGAATTAGAAACAATATAGCTTTTTAATTTATTATTTCTAACAAGACACAAGAGGTACGCTGGGAATATCGTCTTCATTGGTCCGTTTGACGACCAATGTGCGGCTCATGTCAAATATATCATATGTTATAATAATTTTATTTTATACTTTGCCGGTTATATAATCCATTTTTTTGTCTTAATGTGATTTTTCGTTTGAACAAAAACAAAAAGATCATTTTCCGGGAAGTATTCTTCAAAAGTAGTAAAGTCCCACATTTATCCACACTGAAACTCCTCCTCTTGACCAAACGAGTGTCGCAGGCCATTGGAGAGGCATCGAGAACTTCCATGTAACCTGTGTTAAACAATCAAAGTTAAAAGCATTCGAGAGTATTGCATAAGCATACATGTTCCCCTACCATTATTGTGACTTGATGTTATAAATGCTAGGGCGTGTATTGCTAGCACAATTTCGATACGATACGATATCAAAGTCCCGATATCCAAATATTTGGATCTAATCAACATAAAAGTGTTTTTATTATTTTTTTTCACTATTTATTTCAAAAATTACAGCAACGTCTTGTTTGAGTCATGCACAGAAGAGAAGCAAACAAGAAAATAAAAGCTGATGTCTCGTAAGAATACGAAATAATAATTTCAAAACTTGTTTTTTCTTTTTTTATTAAATTTGGACATTTTCGCGCCTAATTGCTGTACAACATGTCTTCCGCGAATTGAAACGCTTTCGACATGCTACAGATGTTGCCGTAAAAAAGCACACGTGTTTAATTAGGGTCGTTCAAAGAATCATCAATACATTATAGAGGACTGCATGTGCCGAATAAAAGATTAAAGAATAGACTTTACCAGAACGGTCCTGTGGTAACGGTCTATATCTCTCATCGGTAGACTTCCTGTTGCAGGGGATTTCGTTTTATTGTACGTTTATTTGTAATGGCGCGTAAAGATGACTCTTAAATTAGTTATCTGCCACAGAAGATGTTACGGTTCCTTTTGCAAGTTACATTTTTTTTTACTAATATATTCCTTATTTGATTCTTGGAAGACATTTTCTTTGAAGTACTAGCCGACTCCGGCTGTACATTAAAACTTAAGCCCCAACTTTATATCGAAATATCGACTCACCTCTTCTATCGCAATATCGTCAGAGAGCTTTATACCCGTACGTATCGATATATCGGATATATTGATTCACCCCTAATAATGCTGTGGTGATCTGACCTTGGAATTTAAAAAATCGGTATACATGCCAATATCATATATTCGTTATGTTTCGATTTTCCAACAGTTGAAAACATATTTGGTTTTAAAAGAAAGTGTCATTGGAAGAATTTTTGATATTAACTTCATTTATAAGCATGAAGGTTATATCATGCGTGATTCAATTCGATAAACATGAAACTTTGTAAAAATAATATCCAAGATATGTTCACGCAGTAAAAAATCAAGGATTCCGAAATGACACACTATATTTGATTGAATCGATAGCTGCACTTAATCGTGGAAAGAACAGAACAAATTCCGAAAAACTGTGGATAGGCGTTGAACACTTACTGATCGGTTAACCAAACATAGAGAAGGGAAAACTTGTGCATATGGCACACAAAACAAAAACACCAATTTAGGACAATTTCAAATCCTGCATTTATTCTACTTGTAGTTGTAACGGACTGACGGGACCGCTTACAAATGTACAAATCTGGTGCGCATTGTAGGAATGCGTTAAATTCGAGTAAACGCCACGTGTAAGCGATCAGATTTCAAACTCCCGACAAACAAAAGAAATAACTTGGCGTTGTAATCATATATTCCAACATGCCATGTGTTTCCAATTACGATAAGAATATTAAAATACATACATCAATGAAAGTTAATATACTTGTTATACTTTCATGAGTAAAATACTCGAATCTGATGGAACAAGGACAGATTTGACAAAACATACTGTTTCCCTCTGAAGATTAAGAAACACGCCTTCCAGAGGTGATAGTATCTAAGCACCGGAAACATTCTTTGGCGACGGGGTAACATTCTTGAAAAAATTGGTTACATGCGTTCAAATTTATGCGCGTAGGTTCACCGTAGATTGTCAAGACAACGTCGTTTGAAGCGTTTGTGATAAACGCGGATTACAGATGGATGTACGAAACATCGCATGACAGTGATCAACTTCAACAGACGAAACGGTTTGTTGTTTTGATGACAGTCAGTATAACAAATAAATTATGCATATAGTTGAGGGTAACATTGAAATTTCACCCCTCTGAAAAAACCATGTCACATCTGCTACGCCTCGGTTGACAATGTTTTTCTTGGGTGGTAAAATTTTCAATGCTTACCGCTCAACTACATGCAATATTTATCTAATACGAACTCATGGCGGAGTTTTGTGAATATGCATCAATTTTAGATGTCCTAACTATTAACAACCTTCCTTAAAGCACGACCATCAACCAATCCGATGAATATTGAATGAGATTAGAAATTTCTTTCTTTCACCCTGCCACAAACGTATTGAAATTTCAATGTAAGGCAAAGATAAGAACAGTGTAGGATCAGGTGCCTAGGAGGGTAAGCATCCCTGTGACCTCACATCCACCGTGAGCCTTAGTCTTGATCAGGTTTAACGGAACATCCGTAGTCAATCATGTTGATACGGCCTAACATAGTTATGAAACAACACATCAGACAGTATTGACTCAATGTCAGGTATACTGGTAAACTAAATGTTATAACGCCATAGAATTTACGAAATGCTGCTTTCAACGTGACTGTTGAAACCTGCGACAACAACTTGTCTGTAAGCCGCCTGCCTCGATTCAAAAACTGATAGTACGCAGAACAAGATCCTCTGCGTATCGAATAAGTTGCGAGCATACACACCATATGCATGGGATGATGAGATATGGGAGTTGACGATGGAGAAGCGGGAATTCACCCCGTTTGTAATAAAATTAAATTAAAGATAAATATGTAGATTTGACACTCATGAAACTAGCCCCCCCCCTGGCAAGTTTCACAATATTCCTCACAAGGCATAAAGAAAACTAATTGTCCGGTGCGACACAAGCCCCCGCCTAACAGTGAAGTCTAACGAAGGAAATTTCTAAGGGTGAAATTTAAATTTTCAAAATGCATTGAACTGTGGCAAATATCCATATAATCAAAGGTTTGAGTTGAATGTGATGCAAGCCGTTGCAGAAGATAATTAACGAGAATTAAAAAATTCTTGATTTTTTTTTCTAGTTCAGAGGAGCTAATCTCTGTCAAAATCAATTAGACCGTGACTAACTTCGAAACTTAGTTGCATATTTCTTGTGAATGGTATCACATATATCAAATTGAGTTTGAATGTGGTTGAACCGTTGCAGAAGTAATAACGGAAACCATAATGGTGGACGAACAGGAGGTAACCAACTATCATGTCCCCGCCATTTTATGGGGAGGCATAAAGTTGGACAAACCAACGGGACGGATGAGGATCGGACAGCAAAGAAGAATAGCTATAGCCTTCCCTCCGGTCTACAAACCGAAGTAGGGGACTAATTAAGGCCCGCATGAAATGCGGGTGCCCTATAGTAATCACATGTTTGTCGTCCGTCAACATTTTTAATTGTGACGCGATAACATCAAAAAGTTTTGTCGTACAGTTTTGAAACTTTGCACACTTCGTACTCCTACAATCAAAGGCCAAAACGTGTATAATTCTGGTTCCGCTTCCGCTCGGTCAACATTTTCGTCTTGATGGCAATATAACTGACCGTTGTGAATGCGATAACTCAAAAAAATTTTTATTGTACAGCTTTTGAACTTTGCACAGTTGTACCTACAATAAGAGGCGAAGTGTATAAAATTCTCTGGGTTCGTCCGCCCCGTCCGTTCTGCTGTAGTCTCACATTTTCTTGTCTGAATGCGGATAACTGAATTGTGTGATGCGATAACTCGAAGGTTTTGAAACTTTGCAAAAGTGTATAAATCTGGGTTCTGTCCGTCCGTCAACATTTTCGATTGTTGATAACTCCAAAAAGTTGTTATCGTACAGTTCTAACACTATTTGCACAATTGTACCCTACCTATAAGTGACAGGCGTGTATAAATTCTGGGTAACAGCACCTTGTTTTGTCTGTCAGTCGTCTGTTCGTCTGTTCGTAACATTTTTGTGTGATGCGATAAAAAAGTTTTTATGTAACAGTTTTGAAATTTGATAATTGACTCTGCAAGAAGGAGGCAGAATTGTATAATTTCTGGGTTCCACAGCACCTTCATACAGATTACTTTCCTTGATAGCCGCGCGGGGGGCCCTTGCTGACTCATGTCAGTTTTCTCACGTTTACCAAATGATTTAAAAGTGAATGGCAAGCAGGGGGGGGGGGTATAATACCATAAGAAGCACGACCAAGAATACTTGTCCTGATAACCCTTCTTCAGGCATCTAAATATCAACCATATGTCACTTTCTTTGATAGCCCGGCGGCGGGGCCCTTGCTGCCATGTCAGTTCTAGTTACCAATGAGTTATAAATAAATGCAAAGCGATAAATACCATAAAGAAGCACGACAGAATACTTTGTACTGATAAGCCCTTCTTCAGGCATCTAAATACAACCCATTGGACGCATCTAAAGTATCAAACCATTTGACTATTCCAGCCATGGGACCCGGGTTAGAACAATCCTGCAGCACCCTTTAACTTGTCGCGAGGAGCGACTAATAATGGGTGCGTCTTTCGGATGCAAGACCACCAAAAACCGAGTTCTCCGTGTCACAGCAGGTTGTGGCAGATAAAGATTCCTCCCTTGCTCAAAGGCCTCAGCGCCGAGCACAGACCCATTGCAGCCTTCCTGGCAAGTGGTGTCGTCTCCAAATTGTGAAAATAATCCTCAAGAGGACGTCAAGCAACATACAATCGATATGTTGCTAAGTATCCAGTAACCCAAACTGAAAGTAAATAAGCAAACCCTGCTGGAAACAGTTTCCATTAAATTAAAGACCCGTGGGGGGTCCGGGTTAGAATAGGTCCCCAGCATCCCCTTGCTGTGAATTTCCTGATTGATTATGTTCTCCCCCCCCCCCCCACTTTTGGGTGGGCAGACATATTGTTTTGGGCCGTCCGTACTGTCGCTCCGTCACAAAGTTTGTCAGTCGCAACTCCTTGGGAACTACTGATCCGATTTTGAGAAAACTTGAATAAAAGCGAGGCCCAATACTAACAAAAAGTTATGCTGCAGGGTTATAACGAATCTCGTTTATAAGTCATCATTTCGCAAATTCTACGGTCCGCTATAATGACCTTGTTTGTGATTACAAATTATTCACTAAGTCATATGTTTGACTGATTTGTTTCATACCCTTTTTAGACTGTCATTTCCTCAGTTTTTTTTTTAAGATTTGACTACGGGTGAATCCCGTTTAACTTTATTTCGACGTAAGGGCTCACGGCGGGTGGTGACCGGCAGGCAGAGGAGCTTACTCCCATGGCACTGATCCTGCCTTCGCTTTCGTCGAAGGTCCGTTGTTGCCTACACTCGATTTTGTATGTGTTTTTGGACCTATGTTACGTTTGATACTTGGTTATTCTTCGCCATTTTATATTGATGTAGAACGGACATCATATTAGTTTGTGCATATTGCCAGTGAAATTTTGATCATCTTACTTTTTGTAGGAGTTATGGCCGTTTGAACTTAGAAATTGCCATTAAAATCTCTCATGAATACCTTGTCACGCAATCCTCTGAAACTACTGATCCGATTTTGAAGAGAACTTATATGTAGCAAGGACAATATATCTAGTTGTGCATTATACCAGGAAATTTGATCTCATTTCTAATGGAGTTACGGGCTGTTGTGAACGTTAGAAATTTGCCTTAAAATCCTCATGAATAACCTTGTCAGCGCAACTCCTCTGAAACTACTGATCCAAGTTTTGATGAAACTTTATATGTAGCAAGGACATCATACTGTATTGATGACATATTACTTAGGACATTTTGATGCTCAATTTTTGTGGATTTATGGTCGTTTGAACTTAGAAATTTGCCGTAAATCCTCATGAATATAACCTTGTCAGGCATCTCCTCTGAACCTACTGAATCTGATTTTAAGCAACTTGAGTTTGTAGCGAAGGAACATCATATGTAGTGTGTCTATTAGCTAGGAAATGTTTGATTCCCCTAATTTTTTTGTGGATGTTAAACATAGAAATTTGCCAAAAAAATTTAACACCAACTCAACCTGACAGCACGGGGGGGAGACATGATGTTTTTGCCTCCAAAAATCAACTTTATTTATGGTTTTTACGTCCCATTCCAAGAATATTTCCACTCATATGAAGACACCATTTGCGCGTAAAAGGTCTGCAAATTAAGCCTATGTCGGCACTCAGGCCTGGGTTCTTTATCGTGCACAACGTTGCCAAAAAAAGATTTTTGTCCAGCATTTGCCATAGCAGGTGATCGAAAATTCCACAACCATTGCACCTGCGAGAATGTTAAAAGTGCCTCGTATGTACATATGCACATATACCCGTGCATTCGTGCAAAATTGAAGGTATTATATATTTTCAAGAATTTTCATAAGACTTTGACCCGTTTAATTGTAACAAAGGCACCTATAAATGTAAAAAAAAATAAATTACCTGTAAATGGCAGGAACAACCTTGTCAACCACTTTATTCATTGAAGAACAGTATTCCATGCTAACTGTCACAACATCAAAAAATACCTACAAAGATGTTTTGCGTACATCATGGCTTCAGGTGAAGGAGATCCACTTCAGATTGCTGCAGACCTGATGCTCTGTCTACAAAACTTTGTGTGACCATCTAGTCGTTGTTTCATCAGATGGTGCAAGTTTCTTAAATAATAGTGCCAGCACGAAATCATTACCTTAAGAAAACACTTCCCCAAATCCAATCTTCCTCTTCCTATTCCGATCACTGTGATAAGCTCTCCGTTTTGGACAAGTATAGTACTGTAATGTGTTTGGGCGAGTCGTTCTTATAATGACTCCCCACCGTTTTGTGACGTAAGTTGCGCGGTTTTGCACCAGGCTGTGCAAAACTCCCGCACTTGGAGACTACCTGCTGAAGGCATCAGACGTGCAGAATCCACCCATACAGCCGAGATGACGC
>CAJDSM010030114.1:0-17484 GCA_903981925.1 Ostrea lurida
GTGGAAAAATCAGAAATGTGATTCAAGTAAAGAAACATGATTGTATATAACTTCCGTGTAGTTTTGTATTTCACTTTTTCTTGGCTTTAATAAAGAAATATTTCAGTACTAATCTAAATGCCACTACCTAAAGCCCTAACATTTTGATTAATTATTTCTCGAATCCATAAGAACAGATTAAAAATAGTTGTGTTTTTTTTCAAAATATCTGCATATACACATCTTATTTATACAGGATGTGATGGTAAAACATTCGGACTGGGCTGTACTCAATCTTGTGGAGTTTGCTTGGCTAACGAACAGTGTCATCACGTAAACGGCACGTGCACAGAAGGGTGCGAAAGAGGTTACAAAGGAAGCAATTGTACAGAAGGTAACTTATTCAATTATAACAATTTTGTCGACACAGAAAGTTTTATTCATCAATTTATTTATTTAGAAGTACAAAATATTAACAAAGGATTTTAGTGAAATTGAACAAGATTTTGTCTGACAACTTAATTACATGGAACTTGGATAAAATCTATTACAAATAGATGTAACAAAATTGATATTGCATATAGTTACGATATAACTAATATTATATAGTATGATAGAGAGTTTTTTTCACAATCTGAGCAAACTAGTGTACATGTATAATAGGAGTAAAGGCACCTAACAATCCGACATTAATTAGATTCTTGGTTGCTCGCTTCAAACTATAAAAACGTTGTTGTCCTTTGTGATAATACATGGATATTGCGGTGTAGGGTTGACGACGGTGACCTAATTTTCGGAAGTTGGATTTAATTTTTCAAAGTTCCTGAGAAATCAGGTAAATGATTTATATATGTCAAGAAAGAACAACATTCTGACTTCAGTTTGATAATAGTTTTAATGCATTATCACAAAAAATATCAAAGTTTAAAGCAAGCAACCGAGAATTTACTGGCTGATTGTAAGGTCACGTTACTCCTATTATACTGTATGCCCTAATTGTTCCGATTGTGTCAAAACGCTATGGTTTGATAATATCAACAGCTGGGAATTACATGTGGGATATTTAGGATGAACACTAACACGGGCACCAATCGATCTACTGCACAACAACCAAAAGTTGTGAAGAAAACATCGCAGGATCGACATATCCGGTTGTGCAGTTAGGACCCCCCTAGTTCAGTTTGTAGTCGGGTAAGTTGACCCTGTGCAAATTTAAAATGGAGCCTTAAATTGAAAAAAAAGAATTATCTCTAGGCAATTTATTTCTATAACTTATTAAGTAATTCACCTATGCTGTTTGACGCTGAAATTTTTTTGTCGTACGAGATCGGTAGTGAATTTTTACCAACTGCAGTTTGAAACTTTTGAACAAAACACAGTCTCAATCTATTCATGTAAAATTGCAAATAAAATGATTTAACACCGTCATTTGCTATCATGTCTAGAAGGTGGATATAAAATGCGGCCTTATGTTTCTAGAAATTTGATACAAATAAAGTGTTGTGCAAGCGGATCGCCCTTGCTCAGGGATTTTGGGTTGTGCAGAAGATTCGACTGAAAGTAAAACAATAGATCTATTTTTGATGGATATGGGAAATAGAATAAACCGTAATTCCACAGTATAATTGGAAATTGTATGTTTGTAGAAATATATCGTTAAATTTCTCATTGTAGATCGAAAATCGTGTTATTGGAATGTTTTTGAATGCCATTTTATCAATAACTTGTCATATCAAGTTATTTTGATATTTACATTCATCTTTAAAAACGTTAACATATATAATAATAAACTACACAATTACATCACTTTCATGTCCTGTCCATGTGGTCACGGCTTCGCTCGTGATCGAGGGAGTCATTGGTCGAACCCGTGCTCGGAACGCCAAACAAATATCAATCTATTAGTCGATCAACTCACCGATAATTATTAATTGAAAATATATTGATAGTTAATGATAACATGTACATGTTTTCCAAAGTATAAATGAACTTGCAGTATACCCCTGATGGAAGATATGTAACAGCGAGACGGTATGAACAATTTGTTACAAACCGTACCACAAGGTGGACGCTATGTAACAACAATTTCTTTGTTACATAGCGGCGCCAGTTCAAGCTACGCATTTGTTGACAACGTTACACCGTGCGGACACCTTTTCAGTATGAGGGGGGGGATAAACGTCGTTTAGGATTCCTTTTCATATGGCAAGTGAGTGTATACCGGTATGCGTGTGATTTCAAGTGTGGATACTTTCATGATTTTTCGAGTTCCCTAAAACAGATAGATAGACGAAATATGAAAACCATTACACCGTATAACTTCACTAACAAACACAATTATTGAAAAGCATAATACAAATTTTAATTACCCCCCCCGAAAATAAATTTACTCAAAAAAGTAGTCCCCGCACATATGTAACCGATTTGTTTACGTTTACCGTTGCCATCTTGCAGCAACGGTGTGCACAAATATTTTTTACCAAATCGATAGCTCGATGGCGCTATGTAACAAGAAAATTGTTGTTAAATAACTCGCCTTTCGTGTTTACGGTTTGTAACAAATTGTACTAACGTCTCGTTGTTACATACCGTGTCCATCAATGCCCCCCCCTCCCCCTTAGAGAAAATACCAAGGTAAATGATCATCTGAATTTGGTACTTTACTGGAAGACTTAATATACAAACGTGTTATACATTAAAAAAGAATAAAATTTTTTGTTATTCTTTAATTAATCTCTCATATAAATTACAACTAAATATTTAAATTATCACATAGAATCATATATTAAGCCCTATTAAAATCTGTAAATCCAGTTCATTGAGCTCGGGAACGCCGCCCACTGGGCATTGCAAGGAACTAAAGTCGGTGCAAGTCCTGCCTTGTAAAAATTGCTAACCACGAATCCAACAACATCAGCATGCTATCAAAAAAACATTATCTGTTATTTACATGCTGATATTTGATAAAATCATACATATAATTCAATACATAATTTCTTCAAAATTATAATCCCCCCCAACACACCAACACACGTAACCTAATGATAAAAAAAGCTGACAAATATGATTAATCAAAATCATTTGGAAATATCGGACTATGTGATTCCAATCTCCACGAATATAAGTTTTTCTTCATATTCTCTTTTAATTCAAGTCGATCTGTTCTGCACAACCCCAAAATCCCCTGAGCAATGGTCGATCCGCTGCACAATCACTTTATTTATATCAAATATCTTAAAAATAAGCGACATTTTATATCCACCTTCTAAACATGTAGCAATACGTTTAAAATACATTTATTTGCAATTTTACATAGAAATAAGGATTGAGACTTGTGTTTCAAAAGTTTCAACTGCATTGGTAAAAATTCACTACCGGACCTGCACGACAACAACAATTCAGAGTTAAACGAGCATCGAGTGAATTGCTTTACCATGAATTATTAGAATATTAAATGCCTAGAGCATCACATTTCTTCTTTTTTTCCAATTTAAAGCCCAGTTTAAGTTGCACAGGTAACTTACCCCCGACTCAACTGAACTAGGGGGTCTACTGCACAAACCGGATGTCATTTCCTGCGATTTTTCTTTCACAACTTTTGGCTTTTGCAGTACATCGATTGGTGCCCGTGACTAAGAAAACGGTTGTTTGTCCCGTTGATTTGATCTTAGTAGACATACATGTATATCTAGTTTCCATCCTCTGATGCATGTTACATGGAGTATACTGTCTATTTTGTTAGATGTCTGGAGGTTGGTTTGTTACAATTGTGAAGAGCTCTCGCCATCAACTGTGTGGGTTGTGACAGATGGGACTGAGAGCGTGTAAGTATTTACCCACTCAAAGACAACATATGGGAAATCACCTTATTTATCAAGTCCACTCATTAGATCTTTCATTGTAGTTTGGGTCACAACAGTTGTCTGTTTTTCGTAAATATTAATCACATTTCTATACATAACACAATAAAATATGAACGAAGCATTTAAAACTGTTAATGAAAACGTCAAATGTTTGTATTAATTTCGTCAAGGGAAACCAAAACAATACACCATGATTCTACCGTAAGAACATTTCATTGAGATATGTTTCTTTAACCGTATTTTTTACACATACTTATCTCTGATATGTGAAATGAAGATTGGTGAGAAAATCTTTTAAAAAATTACTGTAAATTCCTAATAAAGCTCGAGTAAATTATTATAGCTGAGAAGCATCGATGCGAATAAAAGTTTTCGCTTTATTCTCATGTTACTAAAATACATGTAAACACTATATCTTAACCCACAAACAATCGCAGATATTGACGTATTCGAAGACAATCGCAATATAAACGACTCGCGTTAAAATAAAGAATCTAAAGTAGGTTCTACGGTAGTTTGAAATTCTTATTTCAGTAGCTTATGGGAGACATATTTTTCGTCGTCTGTTTGTCCCACAAGCTCTCGAGCGCTTCTCCTCCTAAACCGCTTATCGATGACTTGGATACTTTTACAGTGCTTCCTTGCATTTATTAGATGGCAGTATTTGTCAGGAAAAAGAGGATCCAATTATTTCCTCCAATTTGGTGGAATCCAACAAGGGTGTGAGGTGTGGAAAATACACAACAATCCGCGAGCGCTTCTTCTCCATTAAACCGCTTATGTCAGATAGACTTAAACTTTTGTACAGTGCTCCTTGTTCATTTGTAGATGTGCATATCCTTCAGGACAGGAGGATCCAATTTATTTCCTCCCAAAGCATATGGTGGATCCAACGGGCTGCGAGGGTGTGAAAATACAGGAAAATCTCGCAAGCCGCTTCTCCTACTAAACCACTATCAGATAGACTTGAAAAACTTGTACGAGTGCTTCTTGCCATTTAGTAAAGTGCATCATTGTCAGACAGGAGATCTAATTCTTTCGTATCAATTATGGTGGATCCAATAGGGTGGAGTGTTTAATACACAAATTCTTGCGAGCGTTTCTCCTCCTAAACCGCTTATCAGATAGCTTGAAACTTTGTACAGGCTTCCTTGCTATTTGTAGTTGTGCATCATTTCCAGACAGAGAGGACCAATTATTTTTCTTCAAGTTATGGTTGATCCAAAGGTGGAGGGTTTGTTATAAAAATAGCTTGCGAAACACTTCTCCTTCTATACTGGTCTATAAGATAACTCGAAACTTTGTACAGTGGCATTCATTGCCATTTGTAGATGTGCATATTTCAGGAAGGGCATGGAGGGCATCCAATTATTTTCCTCAATTATGGTGGAACAACAGGGCTGGATTGGTGTAAAAACATTTAGATTGACAGGAATGAATATACTAACCATATGTAAACACAAAACATATTCAGAAGGATCGAGGATCCAATAATTTTCCTTCAATTATGGTGGATTCCAACAGGGGTGGAGAGGAAAATAGTGGTTGAAACTTTTCCTTCATACGGTCTATCAGATCAACTTGAAACTTGGCTTCAGACCATGAAGTACATTAAAAGAGGAATTACTTACAGATTGCTCATATTCATTTTGAATACTTCTTTCCATTCATCCATCAATTGCACAAAATACTGTGATAAGTGTCAATGTTCCTTGCTCAACCTTCCTCCTCCATACCAGATATATTAATGGAGTTGTATAATTTAGACAATTCAAATTTGGGAGGAGGGGAGACATTTTTAATAAAAACAAATTATATTTTTCAAAGGTTTACGAAATTAATAATACACCTTACTGCCATACATGTATTTTATGCAAAATAGAATGCAGAAAACAAAAGTCCACATCATGGAATGGTGAAAAATGTAATGTGCATTTCTTTGATAGATATATATTCTTTTTATATTATTCATGACCCGTAAACCCCTGTGCGTAAGTGAAAACACGATTAGATAGATTATATGCATATCGTGGAAACGCACAGTGCACAGTTTATATTCAGAAAGGTTAGGCACTATCTTGTCCTTGATGTTTTCATATTTTATTGCAGCAATCAGACAGTCTTCAGATTCCAATACTAATTGTCAATTATACCCGGCTCTGTACGGACTTGCTGTCGGTTTCGCTATGAGTGGTGTTCTTAACATCTATCTCATTGTCCGGTATGACTTTTACTACCAAGAAACATGTTATATTCAAGTTAAATATAGAGTAGAATGTACATAATTTATCATATTTTGTCGCTATTATATATCAACAAATATGATTTGTACATGTATCACTTAAATGTATATCAAACTCATATCTTGTGTCCATTTTCAATAGTTGTCTGAGAGATAAGAGACATCACTCAAAAAAGCATCAGAAGGAAATAAAAGAACAGTCGTCTACCAAAGCCGTTGTACCTAATACAGCGATTTACGACACCACAGAGGACACTGGCGGCTATCAAGAGCTTGGACAATTGAGTCAACAGTCTCCTTATGATCAACTTAAGTAATATGCACCCAGACAATTAGGTCATTCTTTTCACTTTAGATCAAGTTACACGTAGCCTGATCAGCTGGAGTTCAATTACTATCATCATAATGGTGAAGTTAAGTTGTTTAAAAGCAGAGGAATTACATTTAATACTTCTATTTTTTCATTATGATATTTCTTCGTTGTGTATTGTGAGTACGTTTGAACTACCGGTAAAGGAAATTCTACCAAAACAATTAAAGACAGTAGCCATTGTAGACCGACGGATGGTATGTATTATGATTATCTTATTGGTCATTTCCTACACAGAAGAATAAAACAGACTATTACAGTTTCACAAATAAACCTATGATTGTGTTCCTATTTGTCTCGAAATACCAGGTGGGATTCTTAGTGTTTGCCTGAATGACCCAACACAGAATTGAGTGGTTGGATACCGTTTGCCCGGAATGACCATGGTGAATTTTCCAGCTTGCCAGAAATGAATGACAACATTGATGAGTTTGTGCATCCGGTTTGCTTAAAATGACCAAAGTCAAACGGTTGATGGCTAAAGAAACATGCAAGATGTTAGGAAACTAGATTAGCATGGAGGCGTGTAAACTATCTATAAATAATATACAAAATACGAATGTACTGTTTATAATCAAGGGTTTGATATCAGAATTTAGTAAAGCTTTAGTCGATGGTCACCTGTTGAATCGTGTATGTTCATTGATGATTTCAGGGATAATTGAGCAGTCTGTGGATCAACGGATTTGAACGATGTTTAATCCTCACATGATTGTATATGAATGGTTCTGTATCGGTTATTTTACTCTCATGGCCACTGTAAATGATCATCCGCATTCCTTTGGCATGTAATTTTCTGTATTAACTCAATTTGGAATTACTATTAAGGATGATTTGAGTGTAAATTGATGTCAGCTTCTTTTATATTCATTCTAATGGTCCAATTTAAGATCCAATTATAATGACTTGAAGATCGCGTACCATGTAACATCAACTGATGTAACACTGCATTGGAGAAAAACAATGTCGCGAAAATGATTTTTGCGTCATCTGGGTTGCGCAAAATCAATGTTCTATGTGGCGTTTTTTATTATTGCCCATTTACAATGTATAACATCACTTCATTTGTAAAATAATTTAAGAATGATAAAACTATTTGCTAAATTACAATGTAAAACGATCGGGTAAAATAATCTAAATCACATATTAAATTATCAGCTTGTAGTACATATTGTACAATTGTGCAGGACCACGATGGGAAATTTAATATAGTAACATGTTTATTCTTCTTGGATGAAAACTTTCTAGATAAATGAAGGATTATGATATGTGCATTTTTTCCATTTGTGCAGATATGTGGTTGTTTTACTTTTGTTTTTAAAACAATTAAAGTACTACTCGACCTGTTGTTGTTTGGGTTTTTTTTCGTTTTAAATGGGGGGGGGGGTGTTTTTGTTTTACTTTCGCTGTCAGTTTCTAACTGTACCTGGAAAAATAACAAGTCTTTTATAGAGTTGACAACAGTTATTCCTTTCTCCATTTACAAGCACGAGGTTCGGATTTCCCGAATACACAAAGTATAAGAAGTCTGAAATGGGAAGATAGACATGACAAAATATCCTTAATATAAGGTGATGGAAGGATTGGTGGTACATCCATTATGCATAAATCGCGAAAGAATATAAGAAGCGTGTTTCAAAATATTTGCAGTCGATGTTCCATATTTCAGCGCAGGCAAAGTTTCTGTAAAAACCCTCTTTCATGAGACTACAAAATACCTCACACATAGTTGAAACATAAATGACATCAAAAACCAAAATTTCATAGTGAAAATTGATGATTGATGGGGGGGGGGGGTCCTTCATATAAACGGTGTGTATATGTTACACTAAATTTCTGAAATGGCCTGCATTGTGAAACGAGCAAATAATTGCTTGTTTCATGAAATTAGCAATGGCGTTGCTTATTTCATGAAACGGGCAAAGCACCTGCCTGTTTTGTGAATCGGGCAAATCTCACCTGCTCATTTCATGAAACAGGCAACAAATTATTTGAGCACCAATCCTCTGAATGCAGGTTTGCCTGTTTCATGAATTTGGCATTTCTTTTACCAATTTGTTCAAACAGTTTCTAGTTCTAATTCGAATAAAAAGTTCTGGCCATAGTGAGGCTAACTCAGTAATGATCTTTGCAGTGAATTCACGACCATTATTTGACTTTCTAGTATTTTGGGAGCTCCGAACTCCACAAAGATACCAAGGAGTTAGTAAGCTACTTCGTCTGTTCTCTTGAACGTGAATGGATGAAGAAAATAAAACTGTTATAAGTATTACTAACAATACATTCTGAATCTATTACGTCCATCTTTCAGGGACTGTACTTTGCCGCGCTCGTTAAGCTCTTGGACAGTAATCGGACAAATAATCGTTCCATCAACAGTTTCTTTTCGATGCTTTTTCTAGAAACATTTTTCACATTGGGCGATGTATTGTCTTACAGAAGGCGGCATGACGTTATCATAGTGAGTGTTGAGTTTCGTCCACGTTTTCTTCCCACCGCCAAGCCCTGAAAAAACGAAAGTTTCTTTTTATCTAACCGAAATATAAGATGCAGAGAAAAGAATAGTAAGAGATGTTTTAAATGCCTCTCTAGCTTCAAAATGGTAGAATTCCGTTATTTTCCATTTTATTTTGCAATATTTTCGGTTTATAAATATCAAGGGTTAATAATTTGCTAAATGAAAATTCCCTGAGTTCAAATTGATGCAGAGCAAACATTATGAATATGCTTTAAGGGGAAATAACTCTCACACTATGAATAAGGGAATAAATGAATGAAAGAATGAGTGCAAGGGAGGCGTCAAGGCAAATACTCTATATCAATAGATTAGTTGCCAAGTCATTTAGCCTCAAAAAACACGCAACGTTCTAAACTAAATTGCAACAAAGGTTTGTATTGGTTTTTTTTATTTGATAATCGTATCGTTCTACTAATCAAAGTTTAAAAAAATTCGAGAAAAGTTATTTATCGGCCAGTTTTTTCGTTATGATTGGGGCAGGAATAAGTGCACACAAAGATATTCATTTAGAAAAGACCAAAAAACAATTGGAAAACAGGGTAAAAAAAATTTTATTGAGCTATAACGTCTTCATTAGGAATCTAAATCTAATTCATCTATTATATATGCACGATAAAATACTGTTAGTTTTGGTGCACTTTTTTCGCACATACTTTTTATGTATTGTTGTGTGGCAATGTTATTAATTTTTGTCTATAAAATCCGTCGTGGATGAAAAACTGGGAAAAAACTGTGTAATAGGTGAATACTTTAATGAATTTGAAATTCTAAAACTTTTTGAATAGTATCGTTACCAATTAATTGATATGCTGTTCTTTATTCAATACCTGCCAATTGTGTATCAGTGATTCGTTTCTATGGTAAATATAAATGATAGGAGGACCACAAAATTTATCCTTCTGTACCAAGACATACTACTTTATCGAACTATATTTACATATAATCTGAAGACACTCAGATACTGCACTCAGTGCCTTCTTTCAAAACATGTATCGGTCAGCATATTTACAATCGGCGAACCAGCATCAGTCGACAAGCATTCAGTACTGGTCTCTCGGTTTGTTAGGAAATCATCTACTACTCAAAATTCCCACAACAAAAACCCAGTTTATGTAGAACCTTAAAAGCACCCCCCATCCCTCCAGAATTTTTCATGGATCAGATAAATGACAGAAAGATCCCAAGTTATAAAATTATTATAACCCAGATACGCGACTTTCCAATTTTTTTCAACTTAACTGACCCAACCGTCCAATTTAAAAGAAAGAAAAGAAAAAAAAAATAACACCAACACACCCGCCACACCTTTGTCCCCATTGTTTACATCCTTACGAGCTACAAAGTCGGCCTTTTGGGTGGGTTTCGCTTTGTGTTTTTTTTTCTTTTTTTTTATTTTTATTATTTTTTTTTTATGTTATTTCAGATTTAGATTTTTTTTTTTGGTTTTATAGTGTGGATGTTTTTGTATTTTGTTATATATTTAGTTCCTGGTTTCTTTATTCAATTTTTTCGTCCCTCTTCCTCGCTTTGTTTTTGTGCCGTTTTTTTTTTTTCTTTCCCCCTTGCAGTCGTTCTTTCTCCACTTCACTGATTCTTTCTGGTTCTCTCTGTCTGTGTCTCTTTCTCCTCTTGCCTTGTTTTCGTCCTCCTTCTCGTTTCACCCGCTCCGCACTCGCTGGGATGAAAGGGTTTTGGATTGGACGAAGGCGCGAGGGGCGAAGACAAATGCGACAAGAGCACGATGCTGTAAGAGCGATGAACGAGAAAGAACGATGAAGAAGACGAGGTTAGAGATCGACGGAAGTAAGACGGCATGAGAGGAAGAACAACATATCGTAAATTGTCGCGGCATGTTGGGAAATTCGGAACATTATAAATCTAGTTGCTTTTTGTATTGGTTAGCCGATAATCGTTTTGGGTAGGGTGGTCTCGGGGTTTTATTTTGGTAACGTTTTTGTTTCGTTCCTCGTTCTCTTTTTGTTTCGTTTTTTTTTTGGATGGGGTTCCGCGTTTTTGGTTTGGGACTGTTTGGACTCCTTTCTTGTTCTTGTTTTTTTCTTTTTCGGGCGTTCTTTCGGTGTTCTTTTTTATCGCTTTGTTAAATACCCTTTTCTCTGGTTTTTTTGCGCCACTTTTTTGGTTTTTTTCTCTTCTTTGTTTTCTTACTCTTTTTTTTTTTTTTTGGTTTGTTTGTGGTGTGATTTGTTGGGTTCGTTGCTGAAATTGGAGTTTTTTTTTGTTTTATTTAATTTCTGCTGTTATTCGTTTTTCGCGTTGTGAGTCTCTTTTTTGTATGTGGTGTGGGATGTGTGCTTGTATGTTGTCCTTTTGTTGGGTTTAGTTTTCGCGACTCATGTTTTTTACAATTGTTTTTTTTCGGTTGTTTTCTTTATAAGTTTTTGCGCGTTGCCGGGCTTAGGTAGTGTTTTTTCGGGTGGCTTGGGGGGTGGGTTGTTGTTTTATTGGCTTATTTGGGTTAGGTTGGTTGCTGTTTTTGTCGTGTTGTTCTGGGGCAAGTCGTTTGCACACTGTCATGTTCTTCGCGTTTGGTTTTTGGGGTTGTTTGGCGGCTGTGGGGTGGGGATCTCTGTTGGTGGGGGTTAATGTTGGCCATTAAGGTTGTGTCTGATTCTATTGGTTCTCACTTTTGACAAACTTCTTTGTTGAAGGGGCTTGATATTTCTTTGGAATTTTGGGTCTATGGTGTGTGTTTTGTTTTCGGGTTTGGTGTTGTGTTGTGGGAATGATTTGGGCTATTGGTCGTCGATTTTTCTAGGTCGGTCCAGTTTTGGTTCTTGGGTTTTACGTATAGAAGAGTGTGTTTTTTTGCTAATCTCATTGGTGAGCTCGGGGGGCCTGTGTTTGCGTTATGATAATTTATTTGAATTGCCAGTAGTTATCTGGCGTCATGCTTTTTTTCATGATTGTTTTTTTTGGTGTGACGACGTCGTTTGGTTGTATGGGGTTTCTCATGTGGTTTGTTTTTCTTCTTTTTTTTGGTATCTTGTGAGTGGCTTCGTAGTCTATTGGTTTTTTTGTGTGAGAGAGGTGGGCATGACGTGTGACATTTGAGTTCGGCCTCTGGTGGTGCACGTATAGTATTTTTGGGTTTTTTTGGTGAACACTTGCACCGGGGTTTGGGGGGGGGTGGTAGGGGGGAGGATTGATATGTTTTTGTTTGGCACCAGTCCGTAGCAAAAACCGTAGACATTCTCACTCACAATATTCTTTATTTTCTATCCTCGATAATTTATCATTATTTCATGTGAATCTCCAAATACAGATTCTATCCTTTTTCTCTCTCGTCGTCGTCGGGGCGGGGATGGGGAGTTATGTTGGGGGGTGGATTGCAGCTGTCCCGGCGTGGGTTTTTCTTGGTTGTTTCTGCCGCCCTTTGGTTTTGTGATTGGTGTGCCCATTCAAAAAGATGTGGTTGTATTGGGACTTGGAATCAACTGGCCCCGCGCCCTAATGTTTAACTATAAAGCTATCTTTGTGTCTGACGATTGTCTCTTTTTTCCTGTTTCTTACCTTTGTTGGGGTAAATTTGTTGGTGTTTTTTTTCGATGGTTCCTTTACATACGTTGATCTTACTTTTGCTTGGCATTGTTTCGCCCGTTTCTTCAGATTATTTTAAAAGGTGGCTCGCGTCATTTACTGACATTTACTTATGTGTGTGGGTTGGGTTGTTGATGTGTTGCTTGATGTACTCAGTCTGATTCGCTTACTCCGCGGTGTTGTGGTGGATCTTTAGTGTTGTTTCTTTGGTTGTTGTTAAATGTGTGTGACTCCAGGGATTTTGTTTGTTCTTTCAAGTATATTTTGCGTACTTGTTGTCTCTTACAGCGTGGGTGGGAGTCGATGGGTTTGGTAGATGCGTGGCGTCGTACGTGATTGACAGGCTTGTAATGTTTGGATCATTGGGTGAAGGTGCAGTGTGCGTTGTGTGTTTTAATTGGTGTTCTTTTGTGTGGTTTGGGGTGTTAGCGGGCGTAGATTTAAGCTAGAAGCTTCAATTGGCCTTGGGTTGCGTTCTATGCCGATTGTCATTGTTGGGTGGAATATCGTCACATATTTTCGGATTTTGTCTATTTCGATTTTCTTTTGGTTTCTTCGGCGTATCTCTTCTGGTTTTTTGTCTAATCCGGTTGATCGTTCTTTTTATATTCTTGGAACAGGTTTGCTGGGTAGAGGATGTCTAAACATATATCATGTTTTCTGAGCCATATAATGTGCTCATCATAGTTTGTACTCCTTATTATATTGCGTTGCTTGGGTTACATGGCTTGTGGAGCTGGGGGGTCTTGGTTGCTTTTTAACTGTATTTACTTATTGTGTAAGATCTCATTAGTTATGCAGACTTATTTTTTGTTTGGAATGGTTTGTTAGCACTTTTGCTCTAGCGGTTCACCAGCTGGGTGTCTCTTATTGTATTATTGTTTCATAGTGTTTTTCGCTTGATGGATTTTTAGCTTTGGATCGCCTGTGTGTTGTAGCGTTGGGTTTGTTTTCTCTCATGTGTAGCTCTGTGATGCCTATAAAAGTAAAAGTTGTCAGATAGCCGGGTGGTACGCTTTTTGGATCTGCCTGAGGAACCCCGCGTCCTGATAGTTGAGATATTGGTCTGTGTCTAACTCTTGATTTCTTCATGCCAAGTGCTGGTGCTTATCCTCTGCCCCTGTTTCTTCCTCTCTCTCTTCTCCTACGTCCTTAGTCTCTTTCCCTCATCTTCTTTTCAAAATAATCCATCTATATTCTTATCCTACATGCTCCTTTCCCATCGGCGGGATTACCTAGCCTATGCGGTTTCCGCTCCACTTAGGCCCTCATAATCTACTCGTCTATCGTACAGTCTGCTTCACATTCGACTCTTTTTGCACGGAGGGCCAGCCGCCCCTTATGAAGTTCGCGCTTCCCTCTGACGGCTCCTGCTGGGTTGATTGTGACTTCCCGTGTGCATGATAAACTCTTAGATTTTGTGACAGTAAGTACATTTCAACAATACTCTAAAACCAGTTACCACTTCTGGCCAAAACGAACCACGAAAATCCGAAACCGCTTTTCCTAGAATGCCTATTAGATCACATAATAATACTACTAACAATCTTTAATAACAAAAAAATTATCAAAAATCATATTGCCTATCGAAAGGAAACTAAAAAGAAACAAAAAAACGGGAGGCAAGAAGATAACAATCTTCTCTTGTTGTTAAATTCAAACTTTAACATCCGTACACACTATCATCCACTAAAACAAAACCTGCATGCAAAACAAGAAAAGGGGGGTGGTTTGTCCTGTTGTTTGTCTTGACATCCTAATGTTCACCACACATAATCATCATAATAAGTGTATATAACTGGATTCAAATCCTATCACAGCCGGCCTTTGCGCAAAGACCCATGCAATGCTTCTAGAGCATTCCTTTCACACATTACTGTGATTCAACGATAGGCAAAATAGAATAAACCCACTCACGAAGGTCATAAGTCTAACGATCAATTACAAAATTGCCCATATCCTTCTAATTTGCTTCTTCACCCCTAAACCTCAGAGGTAATCTATTGTAAAACGTCGACGTCAAATATGCGTTCAAATAAAACCACACTCTTTAGAACCCAATTAATAAAGCAAATAAATCTCCCCCTAACTATGTTGATACATACACACCACGGAGTAATCGGAGTTATAATCAGAAACACAGCCATCGTATTCCCCATTATCAAATTTGAATAATAAGCTCTATTGAATAATTATAGACGGTAAGATTAAGTGGCTCTAAGTTTTATCCCCAACAACTTCGCAATTGCGTCATATTCACGATGAACACACCTCGACATATATCAGTCGCTGTACTTACCCCATAATAATATTGTCGCGTCCGATTGATCCAAATTATATTCATTTCATCAAGGCATAGAACCGCAAATCTCAGAATGAATGAACCCACACTCCAGTAACAGGATCGTCAGAATCAGGTACCTCATGCAGCTGTGATATTCCAAACCATATTTTATGTCCAGGAAGGACTTTATGTGACACTGCAACGAAGCCCATAAGGCTCCCAGAAGATAACTAAAAGAAGTAGCTAATAATTCACCGTCCCTTAATCGCATCGTCTCGCCCGCTATTAAGGACGTACAGGTATCCGCCTCTAAAGCGGTGAGGCGGTACCAGCGTCGCTAAACACACGATAACTTTATCACCCCTCATTTACCCCACCTTACCTCGCAGACGAGATAATCACTCCTGTAAATACGTTGATGCGTCTGTCACGATTAGGTGTTATATTGCGGATATCATCGCTCATTCAGTGATTGACCACTAATTTATATGGGTTTAGTGCATACCCACCGCCCATGCACCCAGATAAACGTAAGAATAACTATTATTACTAGTAATGGCTCTTGCCGCAATGACTACCAAATAATGTGCCATTGTTTATTAATTGTGGTTTCGTTAACTAGAATGATATCGAGTTGCACATGATAATATGTATTACTTGAAAAAACCTCGACATAAAATCGTTGTGAATTACTTACCCACTTGTTATTACTGTTTCGAGTACCACCGCCAATAAAATCCACTATTTGAAAAATCATAACACCATAACTGCATACTCATTCCGTATGTTGTAAAACTATACAAATGATATTAACTGTAAGTACATTCGCAATATATTAATCAACAACGATCAGTAATTTTTTTCTGAGTCCAGTAGGCCTGTATAACAAATACAATAATAAATGTATCAGGTGATACGAGATTCATACTACCAAATGTGATCAAGCTGTATTGTTCGAGCAGACGTGCGCTAGGCCAAGAACCTAATACCTAATAAACAAAGGTGAAAACAGCAAAGATTAAAACAACCAAATGCGCATAGAAAGTCATAAATGTGTCGAAGGAAGGTCCCAAAAACACACATCACCGGATAGCGAACTCACCTGCGTAAATACAACCCAACAAAAGTATGGAGTGAGACAAATTAGGTCCTAAGCCTGACACATCGGGGAAGGATGTCCAACGCTAGTGACTCTCACTGGAATGTAGATAGAAGGATCCCTTCACAGTACCAGCCGCCTCCAGTGCTCAGGAGGGAGCAGTATCTTTATTGCTTATGAACCCCAGTATTTGAATAATGGGACGGTTCAACATCCGATAAGGTCAAAAAACCCTTCAGAGCCGTTTGGAGGCCTACATTGTTCATGATTTAGAACACAATCTAACTCATAAAACACCTACAGGATAAAAGTACATTTCCGTAGTTCTTCATAGCTAAAATCTAAGCGCTGTGTTAAGTTCATTAATAGCCCAGCAGAAAACACATTTATCACAGACATCCCTCAACCCGACAGCATTGGTATTTAGTTAAACGTTCTAGCTCGTAACATTTAGGACTGATTTTCCCCAGACATTCTAAAGTAAAAATTATCCCAATTCACATCAGCACCCATTATAACCGAAAGACACTCTGTAAACGACTCAATATGCACAGGTGATTTCCAGTCGAATTCGAAGGTAACCAAAATGTTTGTCCTACACATACCGACAAAGCTCATAGAAAAATACACGGTGGACAATAAGTGTCAGTCCCACCGACTCGAATCACGACGGGGAGAAAATGACACTAAATGATATCTGCTATTCACACCCGCTTTTGTCGATATATATGGAATTAGTTTGTTAACCCACCGCTACATGACCCCGGTGGCGATAGCTTTAAATGCTATTCCCAAATTCACAACGATTGTATGTTTACAAAGTCAAACGTTGGCTCGTACATAAGCTCTAGTTACGTGGGAAATGTTTCAGAGGATAGAATAACAAATATATGATCTAAGACCTAAGCAACTTCATGAAATACAGATACCGTGTGACGATCCCTAAAGAAAGATTAACTCGAAAAAAAACATCTTAGAGCTTTCACCTTAAGTACTGAATTCATATAAAAATATAGCAAATCTACCCGAAAATAACATTAAAAGGTCCTAAAACGGAAAATTAGTATCTTAATTTGATATATTTAAAGATAGGCCAATAATCACCATCCGACTAGACCGCCAGTCCTATGGAATCCAACGGCAAAACCTTAAGCATTATGAGTGCATTGGGTTGACAATACAACCTTCGCTTGACGTGAGGAGTGAGAGCAACCCTTAACCCACAAACTCTGGCACTTTACACCAGGCAATGGATGCGCGGACATCTATACACTCGCGCCCGGATGAGATGGCGACCTGTGTAGGAGCTTCAATCAACCCAACCCCCAGTTCCGAGCATTATCTTCCTAAGAATCTTCAGGGACCCCGAGGCGGTTAACCCCCATCTAATCAGCCGCAGGTTAATTGCGAGTTAACAAAATCACCCATGTTATCAACTTTTGAAAATCTACCCCTAGGCGCCTCTTGCAAGAGGCAAAAATACCATCCAACCTACTGCCAGACCAAGGTAACTCCAACCCACGCTCCTCCCTTTTGGTCATTCATGGCATTAAAAGTGTCCAAACGCACAC
>CAJDSM010030117.1:0-15574 GCA_903981925.1 Ostrea lurida
CCCCCCCATCATCAATGTACTTTGTCGATCCAGGACATTTGTCTGTAAATATTCTCACCGTGGTCTCGCTCTCTTTTCACTGCGTGTCCATGAGAAATTTATGCTCACAGGTAATAATTTATTTAGAAAATATTGATATTACTTGTGAAGAATTGCTTTTCTTCAATAGATAAAACTTTTTATATCAATAAATTGATGCATTAGACGATGTGGTGCATTTCATTGATTCGATTTAAAACCTTGTAAATCCTCCTTTTACGATCTCGCCTTAGAGAGAACCCAATCCAGCGACATTTAGCAAACATGGCGAAAAGCTGTTCAAAACATACAATTTAATTATCACCTTGTAAGAGAAAATATATCATCCACGCATGCTTTTTTTAAATGCGTGTCTTTTTATTCCTTTGAGAGTAAATGAGATCTTTGGTAAAAAAAAAAAAAATTTTAAATGCTGTCATAAATGCTTTTTAAGCTGATCAAATAATTTGTAGACATGCTTGGGGTTTGGTTCCGTATATGAAGCGATTAACGCTATTGTGTTTTGTCATAAGTATATAAACCTCCGTTTATTTATCAGGTAGTATTTTAATTTGAGAAAGAATATGTTACAGGTGTACCAAACACTAGTGGGGGGAGGGGGAGCTTGACTAACTAGTGGGGGAGGGGGAGGGGGAGGAGGTTGTTCGTTCCGCTCCCGAAACCGTTATTTGCCCAGGTTAATTTGTCATTCACTGCCTCAGCTTACAAACCTCTGTGTGCGCATTCACCATAAATCTTATAAGCAAAGTGTAATCCCCTGTTTAGACCAAGTGATTAAGACATGATAAATGACGTTGACTGTTTAATTTTTCGTTTCTATTGAGATATCTGGGATGCCATTTAAAATACTGACATGCTTTTTTGTTATAGGTTAGATACGGTATTTGTGAAAAAGCAATTTAAAACGAGAATTTCACATAAGGCATTGGCAGAATCGTATCTTTACTAATCAAATTACATACAAGGATGTCAAAATCTTATCAATATTTGTCTTTTGAGATTTGCTCAATCTTTATTATTTTTTTAAAACGGTGTCAAAAATATGGTGGTGATTGGGAACCATTCAAATATGAGGTTGTATTCTGAATTAAATACCTTTATATGTGGTCTGTTCTTATTCAACTAATGTATAATGATATCAATTCTATGAAGCCTGTAGCGTCAAGAAACACACCCCTCACCCACGCCGCATTACAAGAACCGGGATTTGAATTCTTTTTTCGTCCAGTAGTAATAAGAGGTGTTCTTTATCAAACCATCGCCTACTGCACCATGGGACCATAGCTCCGTTATTAGGCCATATTCATAAGACCTGTGACTTTCATTTCTTATGCTGGTGCGTTTGACAAAGGAATAGGCACCCACTGCCTTAGGTCTGAAACAACGTCTAAATCGGGAGTCGAACCCGTAACATACAGATCAAACCCCCAAGCCGCTTGCCCACAGTGACCAAAGTGCATTAGATCATTCTGATCAGTTGGGTGTTATAATCTTTATTAGATTTACTAACCTAATAATAGGTCTACTTGAATATTAAGCTACCAAATATTTTACTGAATTCACTTTCTACACTATAAAATTAAGCCTCTCTCGACTCCCATGTACTTTATCGCATTTATTTATTTATCCTTGCGATGATTTCTCTTACACAAAATATTATTATTCACTTATCTGAAAACACTTGGCGAGTTCAAATTTTATTCTGAATAAAAGATCTTTTTAAAAATTAAAAGGCTTTTAAACGAATTGTATTTGATTATGTGCTGACTTGACCACGCTATTCTTTTATTCGGCATTTTTCTCCCATGGGTAGAACTTTTTAAAAAGCTGCCAAACAATTGAACACTTAAAAGTAATTGATTGCTACATTACGATTCGGCCTGTATTGTAAGCACGCAAAAGTATAAATAAACATCACGAATCGGCGCCGCATTTCCTCATAATTGGTTGTTGTGGTAGATTTCTAAGAGGTGCTAGACTTCATACATTCGATATAGGTGTATTAAATATTAACACATGTGGTGTGTAATCTTTTGGGCGTGCAATGTTCAAAACAGAATATCATTGCAATTAGTTTTCACCATGTATGTTATAAAATAAACATGCTTAACACGACACCATCAGGTCAAAGTGATCAAGGAGATCTACTTAGTATGTGTCTGTCGAAAGTATATAAATGTTCCATGTGAATTTGTATGTTTTCTGTTTATTTAATCGCCATTATTTTTCATAGGGAATAGAGATTCAAATATCCACCATCATGTCGCCTTGTCCAATTTCTATTCATTTGTCTTCAGGTCAATTTACGCACCAACTCCAGATCTCGACCCCATTATTGAAAGCATGTCGAGATCTCGCGAAGGCGAGAGGTAGTATTTATTTAACACGAGAAAAAAGAAAGTGTACACAAAGTTCGCACAAAATCAGTTCTATTCTCTGCTTTGACTTGAATTTCAACCATAATTTCATTACATTATGTTTCAGTGACAAATTGCGCGTTTGGCGTAGGAGAGCGGAAATGATTTTGTCCGTTTATAAATCACGTGATTAAAAAGAACTTAGCTCACATTATATAAATATATTGCAGCTTGTGTCACTGTATATAATGCTCTCTATCTAGGCATATTTTGGCCAATTCACGATCACATTAAAAAAATAACTATAATTGTCACAATGCACTTCAATGTACCTGGGGTTTTTTTTTTAATTTGTGTTGTGAGCACTCACATGTTCAATGTATCTATACCACTATACGTACTCTTCATTTCCAAAGTTATCTTACTTGATTCCAGTTTGAAATGGCTTGCTACGGGCCTTCCAGGTTACATCAATATCGCAAAGATACATGTATATATAACGTTTTCTTCCAATGGACATTAAATTGGCATGGTCACGGTTTTAGTACAAATATCATTTAAATATTCGTTTGATAATGTGATACATTGTAGTATTTGATTCGTGTAAAACTTTTTTTTTAAATCTAAATTATAAAAAAAAGAATTGACGCAAAAATGCATTTCAAAAACTTTTCATTTTTAAAACGAGGCTAGAACCCTTTTTATCGGCTCCAGTGAAAAAAAAAACTTTTACAAAGATAAGTTTCTGTTCTTTCCTATTTGTTCTTGCTTGCATTAAAACAGTTATGCAAAAAAAAATTAGGCCATATTACCCAGACACTTTTTAAGTTTGAATATACAATGTACTTTAATTGCATTGTACCTATTACGATATGCAAAATCCTTGTGCATATGTAAATGCTAAAAAATATCGAATGTATATTTTCCCCTTGAAATAAATTTATCAGATATAGGAGTAGCTTAAAAATAAAATGTAGATTTTGGAAGCAATGTTTCCAGACCATTGATATATAAATAACATGTAGATATTAGAATTAGTGTCCGAAACGTACCGAGTATAAAGTACATCATAGTTTTAAACCAGTTCGTGATAATTCTGTCTTGTTCGATATCGTCTCTTTCTATTAAAGCCATTGATTTCAATTTTAAGAAATGCAATAAAAGAATGAAATAAAAGAATTTTCGAACGTTTCATCTGTCTTGAAAAGAGTGAGACTAAAATTTCGCAAGAAATCTGATTAGTTTTTTCATTTGATGTAGTTCAAAACTAAAACTTAAGAGAAAATTCAATCATCGGGAAAGAAAATGAAGGAGGTCCAGCAGCCGATTGGTATTGATGTATATCCTTCTATTTCATTTAAATTCAAACATGTGACGAAGAAGAAAAATTAAAAGATTAACGATTCAAATCTATCTTCCAATTTGAAAAGATCTAAAGTCGAAAGATTAGAGACATCGAACCCGACAAGAATATATCCCTGCATGGATGCATTCGAGGTATTGAATTGTCAGTGTATTGTTTTTCGCGTCTATCGTCAGGCGTATTGATTGTCGACAGAAGAATATCAACAATTCAAGTCAGCGTATATATATATGCTTACATATTCAATTCATGAAGATAAATACCCACCTAAAAGGGGCCCAGCGCAGTTTAATTACTTTGAAATTGTGTATAAATTCATTAGGAAAAGGGATTATTTGGAGAGAATTTCATTCACGTCCAAAATTTTTATTTAGCTAGATAAGACTGGCTCATGCAACATTTCACATAATTTCTGCAAATGCAAACCATGAACGGAAAAAGTATACCGTATTAGTTGCACACACACAATGTTACTGAACATGTATGTAAAACGCAATATAACTTATAATTAGAAAGTACTTGAGATAGCCCTCATAGGGAAAGCCTTGAGAGCTGTAACCATTTCCGTTTTCATAACAATGTTGCATGGCATTGTCGCTTTCTTCTACCAGTGCACCTCTCGCGTTGTCTGTCACTTTACTTACAAATGCGCAGTCTGCGGAGATTTAATCGCTCAAATTTAATTAATTTAATAAAATATTTGGTAACCGGATTAGCACACAAACTGAAACACGATCTTTGAAATAAAATAACCAGCGGAGTCTGTCGCTAGATTTAAAATCGTTTAAAGTAAAACCCACGAGGCCCCCGCGATAAGTTGCCGTTACTAACAGATGGCCGGTCTCCCCCCATGCAGTGACTATAGAAATCCTTGTTCCGTTTCCATTGCATTAACATAGCTACAAATGGCAACCACTAATTGATTAGTATTTCTATGTTGAAAAACATATAATTCGTGTGGACAATTCTGATTATATGAAGTTATAGTGGGTTTTTTGGGAAAATGACGTAGCAACTGGATTAACAAATGAAAAATGAAACGGTAAGGTAATCGAACGATAAAAAGATATACCAGATGCAGTATTTTGTTTATTACATTTTGGAATATTTTAAAATTCAAGGCTGGGTAGAATATATTTGAAGGGATAATCAAGTATGACTATGTGGTGGTCTATATAAAAAACCAATCAATTGAAACAGCCGGTGCCTAGTTTGCCATTTTATGGCTCCAGTATTAGAATCAGCACAATGCAAAAGTGACGACAGCCAACGAGAATAGACTTTTAAAAAGTCAAAATTTTATGTCTCCAGCTAACTTCTGAAACAAAAAATTCCAATAAACAAGTTCAGGCATAACACTTAGTATGTTTGTATTATGATTTTTTTAAAAACAAAATTCGCAGATAATGTGTTTGAGAAATGCTCAAGGAATAAGTATTTTAAGTTTATCGTCTAAGCGTAATTTTTATCAACGTAAAAGAGGAAGCTCATTCATTTTAAAATAAGGATTGTGTTGTTATGATTGCCATCATCGCCATCAATCAATCTGCATATGCATCGTAGGTAACAGTCTTGTATGTCTCTTCACATATATCTACGATTCCTATAAAGTGTTACATAATAATTAGTTGTTGATTCTCTTTGGATTCTTAACAGGGCCATTTGCTTACCAGGAAAAAAGATCTGGTACTTGTTAAGATTTGGAGTGAAAGCCCCCCCCCCCCCCCGCCTTTCGTCTCACCCAGCAGAATCTATGAATCACCAAGGTGGGAAAAAATGACGAATGTACCGCATTGAAATTGGCATCGCTTGGTAACACAGACGGTCGGTTTCGATATCTTTTGAGGAAAGACTTAGCGAAACCGACCGTGGATTACTGACAAATGAAGTATCGTCGAAAACTTGATTTACTCGCCAAATTCCGGAAAAGAAGTTTTAAAATGACGTCACAGACGTATGACGTTAGCAGTAGAAATTACGTTAAGAGACCAATCGGGTCGTATTTGTCCTTTTTCCGTTTACCGAGTCACGGAAATAACGAGTAGTTACGATGATTGAGAGCATTCAATCATCGAAGATGTGCAACAGTTTACACGAACTTTGCACACTCTCAAATTTCCTGGCAGATCCCCTCTTGCGATGGACAACAATGTTGTTGTCCATCTTGATAATAAAATGCCAGTCAAGATTCTGGAGTTGATTGAAATTTGACCAACATTGATAACAAAAATCACATGTAATAAGGAAGGTGTTTATTGTTTAGATTAAAATAAAATGGCTCGCAGAAAAACATTGTATGAGGGATATGGGTTGGAGAAAGAAGAGAATGACCTGGAAAGTGAAAGGAGCGGAGGGACTACCGGTTTTACTAGACAACTGTATACAAATCTAATAAGGAGTCCTCTGTTACATCAATACAGAATCGTCAAATTATAAATAATATGTGTAAACAGCTAGACTGCTATCAGACAAAAATGAATATATTATGCATGATGTTTATAAAGAATCCAAAACTGAAAAGTTGCGGAACGTGAATTCAATTATTGGTTCTCGGCAATTAGCTTTTTGTTAGTTTATATACATGTAGAGGAAATGGGGCTTGCTGATGATTATCCTCCATGGACTGTTCGTTTGATTGTAACATAATCGTGGAGTGCTCCCTCGAAATTGGAGGAAAGTTTAGAAATTTAACAATTCATAAAACATTCATTTTTATCTTTATTGTTATTTTAGGATGACCTTTTGGTCAAGGTATATCCAATTAGGCAGGTGAAAGGAAGCACGGACCATTGGGCCAAGTACAACAAGAGGTAACCAAGCGGTCAAACTAGAAAGGTCAAATTAAAGAAACGGTACATTTCCGAAATTTGTCGAAAACTTTATTTCGGAAGTAGCATTGACAATTTTTAATGTGGGGATATTTCTTACACAACAATCGATTACGAAGTACAAAATATGTTATTCTTGATTCAAGAAATATTTCAAAAATAGAGCTAAGATTAATTTACAAACTATAGGAAATGGTAGTATTTCAAGTGATTGAGTAAATCAGCTAAACTATGGATAGATAAGTGTTAAACCAAAGAAACTGTACTGTGAAACTTAGATTTCAATACCAGGTGCATGAAACCCCACATGCAACAATGCATATTTACTCGTATTCTATGTTTTATGTTGAAATATGTTCTCTATTGTGCAGAAGTTACAGAAATAAAATAGTTTTTCTGTTTAAGGTAGAAAATTCCTATTTGATTTTTACTAATTGCAATATACCGGTACACAGAATACACACTAGATGACTAAGTATTAACCCAGAACTATAGATTGGAAGCGATTTAACCTGATTCAAAGCAGGTGGTGTTGTACTGATTAAATTATCACCATTTGCTATACAATTCTCTATCTGGGACAAATTTCCAAAAGAAAATCTGTCAACACTCTCAAAAAGATTTGCCATTATTTGCTTTTATTCCTGCAGGCCAGGTCCAAGTGGTTTATTTGTTCTTTCAGAAAAAAGTAAAAGGTCCTTTTAAATGGTTTGAAAATTTTTACAATAAAAGTGCAATTAAATTTAAAGAGGTGGGTTATCGAGAAACCTCTGATAATCTTTGACAATTGCGGCAGGTATAGTCCAAATCCACGCAGACGACATTGTCAAATATTTGCCAAAGGATCTCATTATCTTCTGCTAATCTCTCGATAATGTGGCTGTCAAAAGATTTGCATGCCCCTTTTTATACTGGTATTGAATTGAGATAGTGAAAGAAACAACCCGATTAACTTAGCTGTTCTACATACGGTAGTCTTAAAATGCTTTCCAAACAAGTTCATGTATACATATAGACATAATTCAAAGCGTATTTTCGAGAGATAGATAACATCATGAAGAATAAATTTGGTAGCTAAGTATGCCATCAAGATATATCACACCCTAGTTCAAAGTGTACGCTGCATTTCAATTTTTAAAGAGCCATCTCCACCAATCAATTCATAACCCAATTACAATAGATACATTTCTTCATTAGTCTGACCTGCTATATACAAATCTGCTACTAGTAATCTATGTTAGAACCCGTTCTATTTTTCTTCTGGCCGTCTATTTTTCAGCATTGATGTAATTATTTATACAAATGCTGTAAGATGCATGTCTGAGAACTGCAATAAAGGATATAAACTGATTTATATTTATATTTCAACCCATAGCACGCATGCACATTCAAGGAAAGCTCGACATTTGCCCATTACACTAGTTACTGCTGGTGTTTACATGTAATATAGTCAAACAACGTCGTATATCACATTCTTGTCAACGTCCATACCGTTGAACTACCACATGTTTCTGATATACTCCTAACACACACTGTAGTTAAAATCCGTAATCTCATAAGCTATCATTAGGGATCAGTCACATTTGTTTCTTTAAAACGAGATTAAAACGGAGATTATGGAGGATTTAAATTTCTATCAAACAATTGTTCACCCCTTCAGCTCCGGTTACGGCATTGTTTGGGGACTGAGAATACACATTCCCATAGCTAGAACATTTTACCCCGCGATAATAAAGTGACACTATCATTATAAATTAACTATCGTCTGTTTTCTGTTTAGACAGTATTGTTATGTCGTCCGCGCTGTGAAGATTCGGGGTAGATACACAGCAGTATCTTGAATGTTTCTAGCGAAACACGTTTTCTAGATAACACTATTCTGCACAATTCTCAATGATTATGCAATTTCCGAGATCGAAGATAGCCCGACTACAAATGTAACCTTGACCATATCTTTTGAATAAGATAGATATTTTGTTGTTGATAAACTGAATAGTTAAGATCAGAGTCTTATTCAAGGTCGGGATGAAGATTATATGTGTCAAGGTCAGCGCTCACATTAGTCACGACGGGTTCCGGTAATCATCAGGCTTAATTGCTTTATGGGCTTTGTTTAACAATTGCATACTATCAAATGTTCTATCCACGAGAGTAAGGAACTTGTTGTCAACCGCGAAACGAGGGGAGAGGTATCGAAGTACGATATACTAATTACCTGTGGTGGGTACTAAAGCTTCTTCTGCTGAAACATTCATTTTGCTCTCTCTTTTTTCAGACAGGTAATCATTTAGAGCTGGTTGGACGTGAGTATGCAAGCAAAACATATCAGAAAACGCATGCACTATTTATATTAAACAGCATCAAAACGGCACACAGTCACGATTTCCATACTAGGCTGGCAGCCATTATCGTGTACTCTACACCTGTATACGTCATTGACGTACACTCGTCGAAAAATGACGTCAGATGTCACATCTTTCTATACATGTACACTTCAACATTTCCATTAAATATTCACCAGAAATCAATTATGGAGCTTCTGAAATGAGATTTTTTTTTCATTTTTTGCCCGTCCATTGCTGGTGATGGGTTTTAATGTATATGCTTTGATTTAACCGCTCAGTGATGGTAGATGACATTGTATCCGAGAATGAAGATAGATCATGGGTAGCCTGAATGGATTCATCTTCGGTAGACATTTAGGACATGTACAATTCAAAAGTCAAAGTTCAATGTCTCATTTCTTATGAACATTTTGCTTTATACATGTATCTTTATTATAGATGCTACAAAAGATACCTATATTACTGTGCAATGAACGCCATTCATGCTACTCTTAGGAGCTAGATTGTTCGAAACGTTTAGAAAATAAGGGAAGCAATCCTGGCTCCTTGGGTCTATTTGTACCTTAATCTGCTCACTGGTTGGACTAATTCACTTGTGTGTATATTTTAGATGACTGTAAATATTGTATTGTAATATGTGTAATCAGGAATGGTGATGGGTACAAAATGTGCGCTTCTCGATGGACCATGTTCATGATTTTGCTGTTCTGCTATAAAACCCTTGTCCGGATTTTGGTGTAAGTTTTGAATACATAGATTTGAATTCAGAATCATTACAAGTAATCATTTCTAATTTTGAAAAACAAACACAAAATCAAAATTTAACACATTTTTTAAAAAAGTTACTATATTTCTCTGATAACATTTTTTTTTCTGAAGAATTACAATATTTTTCCGGAAATATTGTTGTTGTGTGTAGTTAACTTTGATATTATGTGTTTGATACTAAATGTGTGAGTAGAGCTACGTGTTGTTTGCGTTTCATGTATATTGAAACTTACAGCAAACCGGACAACAGACCAGTAAAAATCATGGCACATCTAATGTTTTACAGCGCACCGCGCTCAACAAAGGGCCAGGGTTGTTAGTTACGCACAGGGTAGAAACATTCCTTATAAAGAGAAAACTTTTGATGAATTGGTTGTAGATGGTCTACGAGGTACCATGCCCGGTGCATACTCCAGTAGCCGTCCCAAGAGCACTTTTAACAAAACCCATTACAGGAATGTGTTCTCTGATCGAGCCAAAGAGGGCTTCCGGTACTGGCTGATAGAACGTCCTAAACCTACAAGTTGTAAGTACTTAAACCGGAAGTGTGTCGTAGTTATACTATATGTTAACCGGAAGTGTGATATATGTGTTAACCGGAAGTTGTGGGTTAGTGGGGAAGAGTGAGTTAAAAAGTAAATGGGTTTATGTGTGGATAATGAATTACAGTGTACATAAAAACGTACTGTATCATTTATACATATATTTAAATATGGGATGTATATGTGTTTGTGCCACTTTTCCTGGGACTGTGAATGTTTAATATTGATTTGCGTTTGATGATTGTTATTAATATGTTAATCAGAATGAAAAAAGATACATGTAGCAAATGGGATGATGTATCGGATGTAGTTAATAGAGCTTGCTTAATAATGAATTGGGTCAACCATTAAGGAAAAGTCAAAGTACTACACATTTTCACCAGTTAGGCAAGAAATGTTGAAATGAAGTGATAGTATAGAAAATCTATACACTAAATACTGTACCGAAATTTTGATTATCTGAATGATTAATACAATTTCATATTTTTGTGATCTGTCACAGGTCCAAAACCGAATAGTTTGAGAAAAACTTTTAGACTTTTTTTGTCCATCTGTTTCCTTAATTCAAACGACCCTCTTCATTTACGCCAACTTGAGAACGTTTTCTGTAAGTTTTCATACCATCATCAAAAATCTCAAATTTTCTTATATTTATGAAATAATTGATGCTTCATTCATAAAAACATTCCAAATATTTACCAAACTTATGCTATTATTAGTTATGAACCCATGTGGTATAATGAAGAAATAGAAAGCGTTCTCAATCCTGCATATCTTTATAACTGTTGCTGCTTCACTAAACTGTGTTTTGTTGTAGTCGGAAAATACGGAATGGGTTCATTTAAAACAGTTCTAGGGATTGGAAACGCTCCGAGGACGTGATGTGAGTCACGTGGTCTATGTCAATCAGAAGTGTTTGATTGGTTTTCGTTCCTATGCAATGTCATAAGTATTAACTTTTACATTTAATGTGATAATGATGTGCAATTTATATGTGTGCACATTTTGAAAAGTAACACATATAAACTACTAGTAAATTGAATATTCTTTATTGTGTAAAATAATTCATTAATATGATTATAGTATTATCTACATGGTATTTCTACTGATCTTGTTATGATGCATGCATTGGACAAGTTTGTGTTTCATTAGGGCCCCTGTCAAAGACTTTAGTAATTAACTTCTTTGTTCGTCTGTCTACCATCCCTTCCATCAGTTTCCCCAAGCTTTTATGCGACTCGATATTGTGAGAATTGTGAAATACAAAGACGTCATATTTTGATGTATGTCTGAAATGAGATAACCAACAGTGATCAATCTCGTAAGTCCCAAATAGAATACAAAAAACAGGAGTTGGGCAAACACGGACCCCTGGGCACACAAGAAGTGGGATCAGGTGCTTAGGAGGAGTAAGCATCCCTTGTTGACCGATCACGACCGTCGTGAGCCCATAGTCTTGATAAATATCATAATTCTAATGCTTTATCCTCCGATATCAACATAATGCTAACCATGTGTGCTGCAGTTTTAATTGATGTGCATAGGAATATTGATAGATATAAATTGACGAAGTAATCAATGTGTTAAACGTAATCATAGTAAGAAAAAACATATATACAAAGTCGAGTGTAGGGCAACATGGACCTCTGACAAAAGCGAAGGCAGGATCAGGTGCCATGGAGGAGTAAGCATCCTCTGCTGACCGGTCACACCCGTCTATCTAAACGTCTATTAAAACGACTGGGAATTCTGGCAAAAGTGAAAATAGAACATAGATAAAAGAAACAAATTATTACTTCTGAAAATACATGAGAGTATGAACTGCAATAGCACTTCATGAAGTATGTCGGCGTGACTCGTCGTCGTTCATACCCTTGTTTATTTTTGAAAGTGAAAGTGAGACCTTGTGGCTAACGAAAGACAAATGTGCACATTTTAGGTCACTTTATCTAAGGGCAAGACCAAAGGCACCAACTACTATTCCTACTTGGCGGGGCCCTAATTGACTTTCTAGTATTTTCTAGTTTATATTAAACTTTTGATATTTCTTAAACATTTTTTTTTTCATTTTCAGTTGGAAAATACAGCCTTGGTGCCAATCATTCAGTCATAGGATTATGTAATGCTCCAAGAACTTAATTTATTAATTATTTATCATATTTAAATTTTATCTTATTTTTCAACGCACTAATCTATGTATACATGTATCTGGTTTTTTATATTTGTAAAAGAAACGAATATACTAGTGTTATGTTATTTAAATTTGTGATAAAAAGCATAAACGGGAAGTGGTTCATAAATTAGTTTTGCACATCCATTTTGTCGCCACGGTGTCAGTCAGTGCGTAGAGAGCCCTCGTGCGGCAGCTTGCCATGAATTAGAAGATCGAATCTTTCTTACTTGAAATGATCGATAATTCTGCTATGACTACATAAGCAAAAATAAAATTATGTTGTGGTTGAATACAAATTAATTACTTTATATTGTTATGATTTTTGTCTCTTCTAAATTCTTTTGGAACGACATTCTTACCACCGCAGTATTAGCTTGTATATATATACATTGATCAAGTTTAGGCATTTTGCATGATTTAGATAATTTCTTCGTTGTATTAGGTTACCTCGTCATTTTTTGTATACATGTCATAAATAATGCAATTATGCAATAAAAGAACTTGTAATATACTTGTGTTGTGTTGTTTTTAACATCCTTTACAGAGTGAGTGCATTTAATGCGTATGCCTATAAAGTTGTCCGTCGTTGTCGTTGGCATAAACTTTTCACATGTTCATCTTCTTCTCCAGAAGTACTGTCAATTTCAATCCAACTTTGTACAAAGCATCTTTGATCAAGGAGATCAATTTTGAATAAATGATGGAACATGTCCCTTTTAATGGGGGAGATAATCACAAAAATGCAAAAATAGGGTGGGGTCATTTAAAAATTGACACGACAATTTTCTTAAATAGTGAAGTTAAAATCATGACCCCCAGGATAGGGTGGAGCAACAAAAGGGAATCAAATTTTTATATGCGAATTTATAGGGGGAAATCCTCTCAAGAACCATTGGGCCATAAGAGTGGAAATATACCTTAAAGCTTACAGTAGATTCAACTTCATTCAGATCAAGGACCCCGAGCGTACTGTGTGGCTATTAGGGGATCAAAGTTTTACATGTTGATATATAGGAAAATCTTCAGAACCACATGGCCAATTGGAATCAAACTTGGTGCATATTATCCTAATTTTCTTACTTAATCATCTTTGTGCTGGGTTGCACATAAGGCCGTCACCAGGCTTCCAATAATGCCTGTCGGGACCAATGCTGTACTTTTCCCCATCTCCAACTTCTGTCCTTCATTTCTCTCTCGGTGGATCTTTTTATGTCTCTTTTGGTCTGCCTCTCGTCCTCTTGCCTGGTGGTGTCCATCGCATAGCAACCATTGGGATGGAATCAGAATACATCCTGCAAACATGCCCTATAAATTTCCATTTATTCTTTTGCCTGAGGTAGAGGCATGGTGTTGATCCTCTGGTATGGTTCTTTGAGATTTTTTGTGGCCAGAATCCGCCGAAGACATCATGTCTGGAAGACAACTAGTTGGTTTATGATGGTATTTGTGGTCTTTCATAACTCTGTCCCATACAATAATACTCCAAGGACATTGCATTTGAAGATCTTTAATTTGGTGCTGGTTCTAATCTTGGCGGATTTCCATATGTTCTTCAGCATAGCAAATGCCTCTCTTGCTTTTAGTATTCTGGCTTGTACGTCTTTTCCAGAGTTGCCATCAGCGGTGATCTTGCTTCCGAGGTACACAAATTCACTCACTTCCTCAATGTCTACAGTGTTCAGGATGACTGTCTCTTAAGCTTTTGGATTGATTTTCATGATCTTAGTTTTATTGATGTTGATCTTTAAACCAATTTGTTTGGCTGTGTTATTCATAGCTACTGTTTTATCTTATATGTCTCGGTGACAATGAGATAATAATGCAATATCATCTGCAAAGTCCATATCTTCTAGCATTTCTGCATCGTCCAGGTGATGCCCCTTCTCTTGTTCTTAACACTTTCGTTCATGATTCAGTCAATGCAGAAGGTAAAAGGTAGGGGACAAAGGATACATTATCCTTGGTTTCACTCCAGTCCTCAATTCAAATGCATCGTTCAAGCTTTGTCCACATATAACTTGAGCACTGAAGTCCACATAGAGCATTCTGATGATGGCAATGAGTTTGTCTGGAATTCTATAGTGACAGAGTATCTTCCATATTGCTGGTTTGTTTACACTATCGGAAGCCTAATTGGTAAAGTCTATGAAATTGATGTATACTCCACTCGTTACTCTGTTCAATTATTTGTCTGATGGTAAATATCTGGTCAGTACACGATCTTCCCCTTTTAAATCCAGCTTGCTCTTAACGCAGTTGTTCATCCGCTTTGACTGTTATCCTGTTGAGAATTATCCTGATGACTTTGCTGGTAACTGACTGCAGCATGATCCCTCGCCAGTTGTTACAGTATAATAGTCATATCGGTACATTTTTTATGGCACCAGATGCGCAATTTCGACAAATTATGTCTCTTATCAGTGATGCTCAAACAGAAATGTTGGAAATCCGAAACATGAAAGTAAAACTTTATAAAAGTGATCAATGTAGTGCCAAAGATTGGAGCCAAAACTTCCGAAGATCAGAGCTATGCCTGAGGGAGATAATCCTTGATTTTGATATGAATTTCTAATTTTACCACTGCATTAAATCTATATCCGTATATTTTCAAGCTAGTACATAGTACCATAGCAACTGGGCTGTAGAACCACTCGGGGCTAAACATCCACCAGCAGAGGCTCGACCCGGTATTTATAGAATTACGGTTGGCTAGTATACTGGTGTTAGGGGTACTTGTAATAGAATTTGCTTTATTTTATTCAGTTCTGTCTGGGTATAGGACAGATCTGGGGATACATCCGAGACCCGTACTTGCATGGGACAGGTGCTATAGTGGATGCATACCTGTCCGGATAGAGACCAAATACAAAATAAATTGGTATACATGCTTAAAGGATAGATAATCCTAATACATATCTGTATATATTGACTCGTTTTGTTCACATAATTATATTTTTCGTAATTATAACTTAATTTCCATTTGTATACACAGTCATTTTTTTAATCATTTGTCTTGATCACGGACCTATCCAAATCTACGGACCCATACACGTTACAGACTACATAAATATTATCTATAAGAAACCCAAGCATGCTTAATTATTTATCTACTTCAGAGTACTAAAAGTACTTGTGAGGGCAATCAAAGAGGTTTCTAAT